>JANHFX010025340.1:0-15502 GCA_027560015.1 Chloroceryle amazona
ATTATGATCTTCCTCCCCTAGAAATAACAAAAACTGCCAAACCAAAGTACTCTACCCCTGCCTTTCCTGCTCATGCAGAAGTCCCCTTGGGCTTCACGGAAATTTTGGACGCAGGTTTCGGTAGTCGGCCTGTTGAGGAGAAAATGAAGGCGCTGCCATTAGGGGCGGCCCTCGTACCGGGTGCGTGATAGCCACCGCGCGGGCCTCACCGAGTAGTTTCACGGGTGCGGAGGAAAACAGGGGTCGGGCTACTGGCATCAAGGCCCTCTGGAGCAGCCGTCACCGTTATTCCCCTTACCTGTGGTGACACCCTGCGGGGAACTGGCGCTCCCAGATAGCACAGGCAGGTTGAGTTAGGGATCAGAGCAGATTAATACGGCTGTTCTCGGATTACCCTTGTGGTGTTGCGTGGGACTGCTGGACCGTGATGGACCATGTTTCTTCCTCAGGATCGAGGTCCCTACACTGCACCCCTGTGTCCTGCAGCCTTTGGGAGTGAGGTAAACCTGGCTTCTGACCCCAGAACCTCTGGGCAGTGCTTCCGGTGTTCTGGTCCTGTCTGACTTCATGTACTGTGCATCTGGTGACTTTTTTTTTCTTTTAATAAGAGATATTGTTTCTATCCACATTTGTATGTAGATCAGAAAAGCTGTATGCAACATGGAAGATGTATATATTTAGCAGCATTCAGTTGAGAATTGAACTTGGAGGCATTTCTTTTACCTGTCTGTTTTCCTTGTGTTCACTGTAAATTGGCTGACATTTGCCTTAATTTTCACACAAAAATATGTAGTGTCTTCATGTAAACCTCAAACAATGCTCAAGTGGTAGGTACTATTTTATTTTATGCATGTGTGCGTCTGTGAGAGGAGTTAAAAGCAGTAGTCGGCCTGATGCATCTTACTGTTGGTCAGGGATTGCCTGGTACCATCACCTGGAGATGATCATGAGCCCAGGGAAGAGATATTACAGCAGGCCTCATACAGCTAGGGCAGGAAGAACTTTATGGGGCAGGAGTCCTTATGGGGGGTGGCCAGAGCTGTGCTCCAGCTGGAGAGACCAGGTGTGTTGCCAAGGCTCAGGGGCAGAAGTGTGGTCTGGAGGCAGAGCTTCTAATGAGCTGAGAACATGAAATTTTCACATGAGCAAGAAGTAATGGGCCTAATCAGAGTAAGTGACTTTGCTGAGGGAGGGGCAATTTGAGGAGAGGCTTTGGGGAGCACTGATAGGGTGAAGAATGGACTATGTGACAAGATGGGAAGGAATGGCTGACCTGGTTGTGGGTCTGGGATTGGTGTTTACACAGCAATCATGAGGGTGCCCAATGCACAGCATACCCCATCTCAGAAGCCTGAGGCTATTTGGTTATTCAGGTGCTTGATAGCATGGACAGTTGGTTCTATCTGCAGCTCTACATGCCAGAGACTTCTCAGGTTTCTCCTCACAGTGTCTTTGCTGGTGTAGTTGTTATTTTTTGAGGATAAGGTGAAAAGACTGTCACCAAGCATTATCTTTTTATAGCAGTTTGTTACAATGTGTGACCATCAGTCTCAAAAGTGTAACATTTTCCTATCCTACTTGAAATTCTGCTCAGTCACAGGCCTTTTTTATGTGGGACGTATCTGCTTAACAAAACCAATTAAGAAAAGTTGTGTCACATCAATAGTTCCTAAAACACCTTTTTTCCTTATAATGAGCCTCATGAACTACATACAACACTTTGTTAAAAAATGATTGAGGTGTCCTGTAGTAGTGTGTGTGAATTGTCTTAATATATGCAATTGTTTGGAAAAAAAAGCTTTTAAGTATTTAGCTGCCTTTAAAATCTTTTTACTGTTTATGTAAAATATGTTGTAATATATTGGTATGAAATTTGAATTCATTAGATATATTGTTTTGAAACATGGAAAAGCCTTTCAAATATATAGCTTAGAGACTCTTATTCAGTTAACAAAGAACAGGAAATGCTAAATTAATTTAGCCCTGGTCATGTAATTCAGGTAAAAGAAAACAGCCTAAGAACAGAGTTTTGGTCTCAGTGCTGAGCCAGAGTCTTGTCTTGGCTCCTCCTCATAATGTAAAGGCTGCAGCTCATAAAGTTGTCTTCAAAAGACTCCAACAAGTGAAGACTGATTTTGAAATGTGAATGGCTCGAAGCCCACGATCATGAAAAGCTGAGAATGTGTGTCATCTCGAGTGGTCCATTTCCGTACATCTGCACCTGGGTCAAAGGAAGAAGAAAGGCTTTGCTCAGACTGGTAGTAGATGTCAGTATTTAAATATGCAGTGTCCCATTCACAGTGTGTATCTGTGCCTGTATTCATATTGTTATGAGGTGAATCAATGAATTAGAGACTCCAGATCTGCCAGGAATAAATCCTACAGGATTCTGCAGGACATCTGGAAAGATATAAAGGCAGATGTGTAATTGAAGTAGATAGTTACTGGGGGCAGATCACTTACAAGCAATAGTCTGTCATGCCAGGGTCCAGAAGTAAACCCTACTATTTAACAGACTTGCAGCTGCAGCAACTAATGCAAATTCTGGCCTAAATTTATTTATGGTTCATTTTTTTATCTTAAAGACTGACTTGCAGAAAACAGACTCCACAACTAGGACAGTTGTAAAGTAGGTACGTTTATTCAGCACTGGACACATGGGGGGGTTGCCCCACCACAAACGTGAGTGCCTCAGGCAGTCCTGTGTAGCTTTTATAGAATTAAACATTTAGTATTCAATAGGTTTTACACTATGTCTATATATATGCATTATCTATCCCCACTTCACATGCAGATGAGGTCTTCTCCCCTTTGAGCAGGCGCAGTATTTTTTGGTGGTGGTTGTCAGGGGTCTTGAGGATGAAGTAAGACGTCTTCTTCACAACTAAACTTTTGACCCTGGTCCCTTGCACATGCTCTGTAGGTGCTTGGCAGACCTTTAACCCCCCTCCTTGTTTTTATCAGAACTGTTCATATCTGATTCCTCCCCCTAATCCAGTAATGGTATAACGACCCCAAAAGATAACAATGGTGTTATCTTTTCTTCTTACTGTGGTATATAAATTCCTTGATTAAATATTTATATAAGGTTTCTGCTCCCCAGTGTCCTTTTCTGTGTTCCTCCCTTACAAGAGACCATATCAAATATGATGGGATTATTAATTTTCCTTGAGGTGTGATAGCCCATCCTTCCCCATTATATGATCTCTCTAAATCCATGATAAGTTTCCTATCTTCCTTAGTATATTCTGGTTTACCTTTTAAAGTAATTTGTCCATTGGAAAACTAAGGCTCCTTCTAGCTCTACTTCAGTTTTAACTGCTCGTTTTGCCTCTCTGTCCACCAGTTTGTTTCCCTTTTCCAATTCTGAGCTCACCTTTTGATGCTCTTTTATATGCATGATTGCCACCCTCTTCGGGAGTTGCACTGCCTCCAGCAATTTCAAAATTTCCTCTGCATGTTTGATGTTCTTTCCTTGAGAGTTTAACAGTTCTCTTTCTTTCCAGATTGCTCCATGAGCATGAACAGCCCTGACAGTGTATTTCAAGTCCGTATAGATGTTTACTTCTCGATTTTGAGCCAGCTCCAAGGTTTGGGTCAAAGCAATAATTTCTGCCTTCTGGGCAGAAGTATTCATGGGTAATGGCCCAGATTCTATCACTTCCTGGTGGATGGTAATGGCATGACAGCATACCTGTTGCCGTTTAAAACATAACTACTTCCATCTGTGAAACAGTTTTCCCTGTGCTCCATGGGATTGTCTTTTAGGTCCGCACGACTTGAGTAGGTTGCCTCGATGGTTTCCAGGCTGTCATGATGTACTGGTTCTCCTGTGTTTTCACTGAAGAAAGAGGCTGGGTTGACAATAATAGTGACTACAATTTCCATATCATCTTGCTCCACCATTATGGCCTGATATTTTGAGGAACCTTTGTGGGGAGAGCCAACACCCACCTTTTAACCTCCGGTACTGTGGATACTGTGTAGGACACTAGCACCGTCATCTTCTGTTCAAAGGTAAACTTCCTGGATATTTAACACTGCCACAGCAACTGCTCATAGGCGCCACAGGCAGCCTTTTGCAGTTGCATCTAGTTGTTTGGAGAGGTGTGTGACTGCTTGTTGATATGGGCCCAGGTCTTGAGCTAGTATCCCCAAGGCAATCCCCTGTCTTTTGTAAGAAAAGAGGAAAAATGGCTTACATCTGTAAGTCCCAATGCTGGGGCTGACATTAGAGCCTTCTTTAGCAACTCAAAAGCCTGTATTGCTTCTTTGTTCCATTCAAGATGTTTCTGTTCAGTAACTGTGAGTGCATACGAAGACTTAACAAGTAATCCATAGATCCATAGCCGACACCACCCAGTCATTCCCAAAAAGGTCCATAATTCTTTCACTGTTTGCAGCCTCGGAGTTTGGCATATCACCTCTTTCTGAGCCTGTCACAAAGTTCTTCGTCCAGCACCAACCTCATATCCCAAATATATCACTTGCTGCTGCATTATCTGTGCTTTCTTCTGAGATTATCGGTATCCTTGAAGCCCTAAAAAATTTAACAGGCTCACTGTCCAAGTTACGCATGACTCCCCTGTTTTGGTAGCGATGAGGATATCACCACATATTGCAACAATTTCCCTTCTGCGGCCAGGGTTTCCCGGAGCTCAGGATTTGGCGAGTTGATTGCCAAATATGGTAGGGCTGTTTTTGAACCCTTGAGGCAACACTGTCCAGGTGAGTTGGGCTTTCCTTCCACTTCTGGGATTTTCCCATTCAAATGCAAATATTTTCTGACTGGCTTCCTGTAGAGGGAGGCAAAAGAAGGCATCCTTCAAGTCTAAAACAGTAAACCAAGTTAACTCAGGTGTCAGTACGGTTAGTAAAGTATATGAGTTTGCTACTACCAGGTAGAGATCTTCAGTGATCTTATTAACAGCTCGTAAATCCTGTACCACCTGCTACGACCCAACAGCCTTCTTAAGAGGTAATATGGGAGTATTAAAACCAGATTCACATTCCCTCAATAGACCTAATTGTAAAAATCTCTCTCTTATTGGTTGAATGCCTTCCCTATCTTCTTTCTTCAAAGGGTACTGTTTAAATCTTACTGGTTGCCGTCCTTGTTTAAACCTCACCTCGACAGGTGGAGCATTTTTAGCTCTCCCAGGCACATCAGTAGCTCATACTCCAGGATCCACTTGGTTCATAACCTCAATATTAATTTACTTTCCTGGAGGAACACTAGTTAAAAATAAATCCATTATTTGGATATATTGCTGGTCATTTACCTCCAGAGTTAATTTCTCCTTTTTCAAATTTAATTATTGCACCCAAATGTTCTAATAAATCCCTTCCCAAAAGTGCTTTCGGGGAGTTTGGCATATATAAAAATCTATGATTGCCCATCTGTTTTTCTAATTTATATTTTAAAGGTTCACAGAAGTATGCCTTCTCTGTTTGGCCAGTTGCCCCTTTTTACCATTACCTAATCATCTCCCAATGGTACCAATGCTTCATTTAAAACTAAGTCAGATGCTCCAGTGTCAATCAAAAATTCTATTTTTTCTTGATTTTTCCCTAGCTGCAGTATAACCAGTGGAACCGCTAGGGTAGATTCCCCAGGTTTCCATCAGTCTCTCTTTAATTCAGCAATTATTTTTCCCTTTCAATTTCTTTGCTTTGGGCAATCTCTCTTCCAATGCCCAAACTTCCTACAATGGGCTCACTGATCCTTGCCTAACTGGCCTAGGGCCTCTCCCTAGGCTCTTTGCTCCTTTCTCTCACAACTGCCACCACTCGCTTTTGTCCCCACCTATATTCCTCTTCCCTTTTGCTAAACACCCTTCATGCTTCATCTAACAATACTTCCAGATTCCTCCCTTCCATGGGACGCAGTTTTTGCACTTTGCATCTGATATCCCCAGTTGATTGTCCCAGAAACAAGGAGACAAATTGTTGTATTTCTACTTGTAATGGTTTGAAAAGGAAACCAGCAAGAGACTCAAGTCAGAAATACAAAACAAAAGAAATGCAACAGTACAAAGAAAAACCCCAGAGTCCGTATACAACCCAACAGTGCCAGATGGGGTGGTGGTAGCAGTCCCGGTGAAATGGTCCTGCTGAAGCAGTAATCCCGTGGAAAAAGATCCGTCCTCTCCTGTCCTCCAGAGAGGAAACAGCAAGCAGATCTGGAAGGTCCAGAAATCCATCCGGGCAGGGTCCCTTGTGCTGACCTGAGCCCCCAGACCATCTCTGGGTGGCAGCACTCAGCTCCTCCCCCCTGGGTGGAGCATCTCACAACGAGTTGATGTCCTTCTGTGAGTCAGGCAGTGGGTCCTCGGCTGCCCATTAAACTCGTGGAGGGAGTTACCTATGAGTCACGGGCAAGGCATAGATGGTCCAATTAACAGAGAGGACTCTTCCCGCTGGATGTGAAGGTGCGTCCTGGGCAGCTGCTACCAATGATTTGTTAACAGCCCGTGAGCAAAGACAGAGTATAGAATACACAGTTTTTGCTTCTACCCACATAATCATAAACTGGTCCCAGCCCCTCTAACTATGACACTACTTCCGATTCTGGGTCCAAAGGGGTATTACAGTGCATCACATCCCGTAATCAGTCTAAGAATTCTGAGGGTGATTCAGAAGGGCCCTGCTTAAGAGCGAACAATGCTGACCAATTTGTTTTTAAGCATTGCTTTTTCCATACGTCTCAAGATACACTCATGGTATCCTTTTAGCCTTTCCAGGTGGGCAGACTTGCTTGGATCCCAGTGTGGGTCGTGGAGGGGAAAACAGTATTTGACATCCTCCCTGAAAGCCCTACAATGATTCTCAGCCATTCTTCCCACAGTTTTCAAAATTAGTTGTTTCTCTGTTTCAAACACATATTCTAACAATGACTGAATATCATCCCAATCAGGATTGTGTCATTTTAAAATAAGCTTAAAATGTTTGGTGACCCAAAGAGGGTCAATTCCTTGCACCTTCTTTCCAGGTTTCTAAGTCTGAAGTAGAAAATGGGGCTTTCATCAGTATTATCCCTCCATCAGCCCCTACAGCTTCACGTAGGGGAGCTTGTATCACATCCCTCTTCTTCTGTCTTGTTTGCAGGGCTATTGGGCTAGCTTGTGGAGATGTTACTGGGGAGGTAGGAAGGGTAGATTGGCCCTCGAACTGATCTGTGTGGGGAGGGGATCTGAGAAATTCTTCCCCTTCATCATCATTTTTTTTGAAGTGCATTTTATCTGTCTTCATGTACCATTAGCCTATGTTACCAGATGAACAACATGTTTTCATATTTCCCTTATTTCTCCCGCTATTTTCTCTTTCCATGGGTAACACCACTGGGTCCTGCAGTGGTCTTATGCTGCATTCTCTTTGCCACTGAGGGTGGTGCCAGAGGGTGAAAAACATACCTGCGTATGAGACCTTGTCCCATTTTCCTTCCCTTCGTAAAACCAGCATAAGTTGTCAAAGAGTATTATAGTCTATTGTTCCATTAAGCAGCCATTTGGTTCCGTCCTCTAACTTATTGTAATCAATGGTGGCTGTTGTATATTTCATTAAGTTCTTTTTACTCTCCGTGCCTCCTTTCCCAACAATTCTATCCAGTGGGACAGCACACATCCCAAAGGGCTCTTAGTTGAAATTTCTTTGCTTGACCCTCCTCCCATTTTCCAATCACGTTCCCAGATATCTTTGCCTTTGGGATGTAGTATATTATTACCACACTCAAATTTCAATATTTCTGCTACTTCCTGTGCTGCCAGCCACAGCTGAAGGGGTATCCTTGGCAAACACTGTGGACAGAGTCCCCTTTGTCTGCTAGCCACACAATACCACCTCTGTTTACAATTTTTACATTCCAGCAATACCCACGATTGATGATATACCACCTTATCATATTTAGTGATCCCTCATTTAATGCATGAAATGGCCCCTAAGTTCCTGTTAATAAGGGGGTTTAAGTTTTCCAGTGGACCTGGGAATAATTCAGGGACAGGTTCTTCTTAGTCCAAAGCTACAATATTTCCACTCAAGGTTAAATATACCCCTTTAAAACAAATTAGTTCTGATCTCCACCATCTCCGGTCCCCTGCATCCCATAAATATGCCATGGGCTCGAGACCAAGCCATCAAAGGAGAGATTCCCCCACCACTTTATACCCACAATGGTACAATTGCTTCGTTTGTCTCTGGCCCCACCCCTCACAGAGTAATGGAATTGCGGATCAGAACTTCACATTCACTTCACAGCAATACTGCGTCTCAGTCACATACACACAACACTAAAACTTAAAACATAAGAAAAAAAAAAACAAACAAAAAAAACAATAACCAGACACTATATTAGTTCAAAGGGGTCTTATATCACTATATCTTTTCTTCATCCAATTTATATTCCCAATTTGGCAGAAATCAAGCCCCCTTGTGTTCCAGCTGATCCTCAGATAGATGGGCTGGGGGCAGCTGGGCCTGGTTCCTGATACTTGTGTATCCAGAGTTACCCCCTGCCATGGCAGCTGCCCGTGTTACCCAAATAGTCAATAGACAATTCAGGAGGTCCACTTACCCTTCACCCACTTCTTATACAGTCATTAGTGGGTCCATCTTGGCTCCCAAAATAGGGATGCAGCAGTGACCTTGGATTCACTAGATCTGCTCCCAAGAGTGAGTGGCCACTCTACCAGTCAGCGAATCCCCGATTCTTTTAGGGTACCCTTTTCCCATATGGGGACTGTGTCACACGCTGGACATCTCTGCGTGATTGCGATTTACTGACAGTCCCGGCCACACGTGGGCGTCCCCTACCACTTACTGGCCCCTTTCCCTATAAACATACCATTTGTCTGCAGCCCTATGTCAGGAGGTTGTTGTCTGCCCCCAGGATGAGCAGGAGGCTCCTCCGAGGAATGTGCTCGGGGCATGCCTGGGGCATCCGCTCCACAGTCGATCTTACAGCTGAGCAGAGGTCCTCCTGGCTGGCTCGCCAAACTGACTTGCAGAAAACAGACTCCACAACTAGGACAGTTGTAAAGTAGGTACATTTCTTCAGCACCGGACACACAGGGGGTGCGTGCTTCAGGCAGTCTTGTGTAGCTTTTATAGAATTAAACATTTAATATTCAATAGGTTTTGCACTATCCCTATACATATGCATTATTTATCCCTGCTTCACATACAGATGAGGTCTTCTCCCCTTTGAGCAGGCGCAGTATTTTTTGGTGGTGGTCGTCAGGGGTCTTGAGGATGAAGTAAGACGTCTTCTTCGCAACTAAACTTTTGACCCTGGTCCCTTGCGCATGCTCTGTAGGTGCTTGGCAGACCTTTAACCCCCCTCCTTGTTTTTTATCAGAACTGTTCATATCTGATTCCTCCCCCTAATCCAGTAATGGTATAATGACCCCAAAAGATAACAATGGTGTTATCTTTTCTTCTTGCTTATCCTAGAACTATGTGTTAGTTTCCCTTTCTCAGGTCTGAATTTGTAGGGCTATTCCATTTGACATGCATGTTGTCAGGAAAGAGTGATTATACAGGAGAACATATGATTTTCTGAAGTTACTAATGCAAAATCATAATTACATTGTACATGGGACCATGGTGAATGAAATAATTGATTAAATAATTTTCTACAGCTTCCCTGATAACTAAATCTCTAGTATTGGACTTTCTAGAGCATATAAAGCAATTTATGATTTTCTTGTCAATTGTATCCCAGTGTTACTTATGGAGAAATAAGTATAATTGTGCATATGGAACTACAACTACCTAGGCTTTTGCCATCATTGTTTAATACAGCTTTTGATACAGCTTTTTTTTTCAGACCACAGTCAGAGGAATCCTAGTAATGCTGCTTACAGGAGGGGAATTTGTATTTTCTGTGAGACATAAATGTCAGGTTGTAGTCTTTTAATTTTGAATGGAAGAAACTAACTCTGATATACTGCTTTGAGTAACCTTGGTTTGTATAGGTAAGAGGGAGTAACTATGAGCTAAGTGGGAACAGAGAGGAGTCTCCAGGGATAAGCCAGATCATACCAGTTCTGTGGTTGCCAGCTCAGCATAGCCTTGCATTCTCAGCCAAAGGTACAGATACACTGCGAGGAAGACTGTGGGCATTCCTCCAGAAGACCCCGGCCCACAACCACCAGACAACAGTGTGCAGGTGTTAATGGGAGGAGACTTATGATAATGAGTTCCCAGAAAAAAATTATAATAACCACACCTATTCCTGGAATTAATTGTAATAACCCCTCCTTTGCCAATGAATATGTATATTTCTCATTATAAATAATTGCTTGCTTTGAAGAATGGTGCGCGAGTTAGGAGGAGTGATCCTCCTTGTGCCCAGCGCTGTAATAAATGTGCCTACTTTATAACCTATCTCAAGTTGTAGAGCTTGATTCCGCACATCATCTGCATGTAGAGATACATCTCTGTTCGCTGGAGCAGTAACTGCTTGTTTCATTTCCTGTAGCTTCTCTTCATAGTTAGCTAACACATACATTGCAGAACTGATTCGAAGGATCTTAGTGCTCAGAATCAACTGATGTAAGCTTCTTTTGCTTCACAGCTGAGGCCATTTAGCCTGCAATGATATGTGTTTTCAGTGCATTTTAAGCTAAAAGACATATTATTTGTGTGTGTGTGTAGCTTGTGGCTACCAGAGTTATGACCTTTTCACAGCTGAGTGCCCTAATCACTGAGGTAGGGACAAGCTTACCCTCTGTGATCTGAGCAACCCTTAAGTCCTGTATGCAATATAGAAGCAGCAGCACCTCTTGTAGATTTGTTGAATGAGAGACTTGACCCCCCCACAGGAGAAGGTTTCTGTCTGATTCTGGGGGACAGTTCAGAGCTGCCTCCAGAGGCAGACACATTCCCACAGCACTTGAAGGAAAGGAGCCTTGAAGCAGACTTAAGTTGCACATATGCTTCTTCTGTCAACCTCTCCTTGTGTCTTTCTGGGTCATTGCACTGCTTCTGGGAATGCCTAACTTTATTCAGGTAATATGGAATGAGTATGGGTGCTTCCTCCCAGCTCCAGGTGGAGGGTGGAAGTCCAAATGCCTACTAGAAAATCACTGAAAGAGTTACCCAACCCTCATTACCCTTCTATTTTTGTGACAAAGCAGAGACTTTTGGCCCAACCAAGTGCTGCACTGCATCCTGTTCTTTTTAATGCCTTCACTTTGTTGCTAAGAGGACTTGTCTTTGCCCTTTAGCAGAGGAGAGTAGTAAATGATTGGGAGAGGGAAGAGTTTGCTTTCCTTTGTGATTGTTGATTGATGATACAAACTGTTAATATAAAAGTGATCCAAGAGCCTTAGCTGACAGCTACTACCATGACCATCTCATTTCAGTCTGGAGCCCTTTTAGGAAGGCAGTATCAGCTAGAATTCTATTTTAGTCTTTGCTTTTTCTCTTTGGCTATGAAGCATGACCTCTTTATGAATCACAACAGTTGAAAAGGTGGGTGGTTTTGTTTGGTTGGTTTGGTTGTTTTGGTTTAATTAGGCTTTTGTTTTGTTTAGAGGGTGCTGAAAATCATTCAGTGTTTTTTCAGGAATGCCACTTCCAGCTGTTTAGCTTAACCCGATGTAGTTGGTCACTGTACTTAGTACCAAATATATTCTTGTTCAAAAATTACTCCCCTTTCAACCCTACTACTGGGACTGCAAGATTATTCTTAAGTGTCTGTTTCATGGGATTTTAATGCATTTCAGAGGGTACTAGTTTATGGGATATACTAATTAAGTAATTGTAGAATTGCACCAAACATTTTGAACATTAGCACATCTCAAAGTTGCTGTTTTGTTTTAGTGGAAGTACCCTCAGCCTCCCAAACATGAGTGGGATGCACCCGAGGTGACACAGAGAGCATACTGTAGCACAGACTAAGTGCTGGAGATAGCTTAATCAACAATATCCATATGTTCATAAAGAAAATCTGCCAGCTTGCACTTTTTATAAAATAGTGTAGAAAAAAAAGATACAGTCTTCATGCAGATGAAGAGTTTGGATTTGAAGTGTAAGTGCCAAGGAGACACAAAATATAAATTAATGGATATGTTCTACTTAGAAATATATTAGTACAGGGTGATTTGGGATAGATAGGACAGGGGAGGCAGGGCCTGAATTGCTTGAGAAACAGCATTGGCCTTCTGAAATAGCTGGAAGGAAAAGACCTCTGAACAAAATCTCTAGGGAACAGAATGAAGATAAACATGCTAGTGCACTTGTAAATTATCAAATGGGGTATGTTTTCAAGACCATGTGGGTACCTTTCTTTATATCCTGCTTTTTAATTTCTTGCTCTCTTCTTCCCACAGCAGTTTTCTTGCCTTGTTCTCCACACCCCAAACTGTACTTCCATTTAGACTTCATTTTAAGGAGTACTCTTTGTTTATTTCTTTAAAAATTTACACTGGGAGAATTCTAGATGTTCACTTTCTTGTTTTGAAAATCATTTCAAGAGGCTACAAGGTGTTAAAAGGTGACAAATGATTTTTTTCCATTGATGATGATGAATGTAACAGTCTGTTTAATAGCTTTGGCTCCACTGAGGGAAGCAAATCCTAATGGACAGTTCAGATGCATTCCACTTTTGAGAAGTTCAGGTAACAGAAAGTTACGTGAGCCAAAAAAGCACGTGGGGTAATACAGGCTGTTTCACCACTGGATGTCATGCCTAGCCTACTTGTCTAGCTTTAGAACTGTCCGTGTAAACAATTTATGTCCTGTGCTCCAAGGTAGATGAAGTAGGGTGCGCTCACACCACTATTTGCTACTAGGAAGCTCTCCTAATTAAAAACAAAAGAAAAAGAGGGCAATAAAAGTCTTTTCAGACAAATTCAACCTGAAATAAAAACAAAACCATGTCTGAATGTGATAAAAAATGGCAATGCTGCCTGCAAGTTTGGGACATGACTTTCAGTGCCTTTTGGACAGGAGGTACACGCTCCTCATGACAAAATATGCACTGGAAGTCTGCAATGCCTCAACTTCAAGCAATTTCTGTAATTTACATTAATTAAAATACTTATGACCTGCTGTGATCTGAAGTGTCTGTCTCCCTTCGTCAGCTGTTGTTACTGCTCACCTAGGAGGGGATGCTTGGTCTTTAACTTTGCAGTGCAGATATTCTGGAACTTTAAAAAACCCTGGGCAGAACAGTGTTCATTTGGGAGACACAGATCAGCAGCCCAGCCCCAGCAGGTGAATTTTAGAAAGGAAGATGAATGATCTGTCCTTGATATTGTTTTTAGTAATTTTGGAGCTACTTAGAAAACATACTTACAGTCAGAGAGCTGGGGTTGCTCAGGATGGTTGTTCAGGAGTTGCTGTATGTATGTCAGTAACTGGTTCTCTGTATACAACTCAAGCAATTTTGTGCCTTCAATTTGGGTGGTGCTCATTATGGAGGCAGCTTTCTTTGCCCCCTAAAGGGATATATAATGGGCAGATATATAATGGGCAGAGGGGAAGCAGCTGACAAGGTATTGCATATCTGAGAGATGTTAGTTATCTTCAAGTGCCAGACAGATGCTTTTTTGAGGCTGGGGTGAATTAAATGATTCCTTCTTCACCTGTTGCCACTTCTGCAAAATGTAGACTGAAGTAACACACTGAGTGATAAAACTCTCATCAACCCAAAATTACACTTTCCTCTGACAGGAGGCCTCCAGCTATGGGGCTTTCAGTTCAGCCAGATAACAGGACTGTCTGTCTTTGAGGGAATCCTTCAGGCTCTAGAAGCATGACTAAAGGCAGATACTTGCTGAACAGTTATCAGCAGGATTTGGGCTATATTCCTGATTCTGCAAGCTCAGAGAAAGCTGCACCCAGATATTAAGAAATACCCGTGAAAAGAACTAGATTCTCTTCCACTGCCTAGTGGAAGAATCAGTGAAAAACCCTCCTCTGAGGCTGTTACAAAGAAAATTTTCTGAAGAAAATGTTGTGTTATATGAGACCAAAAAGCACTCCCAGAACAGGTAGTCTAATATCTTTGTTCATATCTCCTACTTGAGCATAAAAGATTTAGTGAGGCTTTCCTGGAAAGCTGATAGAACACCTTTCCCTAAATGACTGTAAATCAGTCTGATTCCAATTTGCTCATCTACTTATGAATAATATGGATGGTACCAACTCAAGTAAATATATCTCACAAGGCAATGTTTGTCATGTTATCTATTATACCAGTGTTAAGACCTGATAGTGGATTGTAAGAGGTGGTTTCCCTATTGAATCTTAAGACCCATGAAACAGTTAACAAATCTTTAATTTTGTTATATATTTGTTGAGGCATTTAATTAAGCAATTGTATAGTAAGTATTATTAAGAGGTAGCTAAAATGTTCTTGGCCTCATGTAGTGTCACTATCTTTATCAGACTACTTTGAAGCTCATTAAGTCTGTGCAAGATGATGTGCAGTAAGTAAGAAAAATAAATCTAGGGTTGGGGCCATAATATGACAAATGATAGAAGACATGCATTATATAGTCATTCTGGGACTGTGCTGAGGAAAGAGCACCTGATCAAAGTAAGTTATTTTTATCAATTGTAACTGCTTTCTATAGTAAAACTCAGGTCCAGGGAAGGCAGGCATTCTGATGTGACTGGATTCGGTATTCTTGGTTGTGGACAGGGAGTCATTTGGCTTCTTATAAACTTGGTAGATATATTCTTTACAATATATTCTTTACAATTGTTTTCTTTGTACTTAGAAACACTAAACAGAATTGTAAAGCAACAGGTGAAGACTCTTGAGGTAATTGTTAAGTGAATGCTGGCCAGACAGCATGATGAGAATGTGTCTCTGATATTTCTGAACTTGAATGGGCTTCCAAGTTGTTGGAACAGGTTGGTATGTTTTGGGTTTGTTTTGTGGTTTGTTTGCTGTCATTGGTTTTTGTTTGGCTTTTTTTGTGTTTTTTGTTTGATTGTTTGGTTTTGTTTGGTTTTGTCTTGTTTTGTTTTTTTTTTTCTGTTAAGTGTAGGTAATGCTAGCATTAACAGCAGAGTACAAGGCAGAAAACCCCAAAGTGGTTAACTGTGCACAGCTAAAATCAGTGTTTTACCTTTATGTTCCTGGGATTGTTAGTTTGTTTTAGGGTTGGTATTTTTTTCCCCACCTCCAAGTATACTTTGTATTACTATAGATGAGTGCAAAGTATTTTCTTTAATTTGGGTTAATGCAGTAGCTGTCAGCAAATAAATGGAAAATTAACTTTTTACTACCATACACACCTTGACACAGTTGCTTGCTTTGTGCAAAGTGGGATTAAGTGCTTCTATGCTAGAACTGTCTCTGTGCTGATAGTGTTTTACAGCTATGCAGTATGCACTTTACACATTTTTAACGGATTTTGTAAGAATTAAGTGTTGCAATTTAAAGGCGTAGCAACCTGGTTCCGAAAGCGCACGGCTACCGCCCAATAACCACGCGGTCCATCAGCACCTGACACCAGCGTGGTGGGTGGCAAAATGGCGTTTATTG
>JANHFX010025341.1:23069-47685 GCA_027560015.1 Chloroceryle amazona
CTGCCACTACCCCACAGCCTAACAAGTCCCTCCCCAGCTTTCCTGTAGCCCCCTTCAGATCCTGGAAGGCCACAAGAGGGTCTCCCTGGAGCCTTCTCTACCCCAGACTGAACAACCCCAACTCTCTCAGTCTACTTTCACTCTAAAGCCTCCTAGCATGGGACTTAATGCCAAACAGGACCTTGCCTGACCAAAAGACTGAAAGGTCTGGGGTGTCCCAGCTCATCTTTTATTGCATTGATGTTTAACTACAAATTTCCTTCAGCACCAAAGCTTGAAGAAACATGTGAGAGGCAGCTTGCTTGCTTTTCAATCCTCACCTATATTCTGTATCTTGTTAGCAGGACTTTGGGAAGTGCTAAGAAAGCCCTTGCAAACTGAATATTGAATCCCCTACCATCAGAGGCAGCTGTAATCAGGGCAAACACTAGATACCGTAGGAGCCGTTGCTATCAGGCGAGTGTGTGCACCCCTTAGCCTGGGGGTAGGAATTGTATCCAAGTGATACATGGCTAATTTCTTAAAATAAAAAGAAAAAAAGAAAAGAAAAAAGTCCTTTGTCTTTAGCTTGAGCTCTCCAAATAACTACGGCAAGCAGTGAACCATCCATTGATTTGTATGGGGCACTTTCGCCCCCCACCAGCTTGTTTCCATATTCACACAACGGGAAAAGAGCCCGATTCCATCAGTCTCACCTCAGCCCGCGGTCAGTGCCCACCAGGTGGCACCAGCCCTGCTGGCCATGCCCATGACCTCCCTCACCAGCAGAGCAAAGGGAAGGAAACACCCTCAGCATGGGCATGGGGAGGGGATAGCAGGGCACGGGTACTCAGAAACTGATACGTAGGGGAAATTCTCTTTACCTGCTACCATGTGCAGATCCCAAATTCTGTTTTAAATGCTTCTAATACCCAGAGTCTCAGGTGAGTCACACGTGAAGATGAGGTCTTGTCAATCAGCCCAGCTCTGAGCATCTTCTCTAAGCTGCTGATGCATCTGGGCACTATTCTGAGGTGCAGTGGAGCTGCACGCGGAGCACAGGTATTTGCACCCTGTTGCCATCAATCCTTGTGTTTCAGGGGAAAGGAAGCCCAGGGAACAAAAGAAAATGAGGGATGGCCACAGATACAGACTTAGAGACAAGCAAGTTTGAAAGAAATATGTTGGTCAAACCTAGCAAACTCCATGAGCCAAATCCATGAGTCATGTCACACCAAAACAAAAAACTCCTCCACCCTGCCAAAAAAAAGCCCGATTATCTGCCATGCAACTCTCCACACAGACGTGCCTGGTGGAGGGGACATGGCTGTAGCCACACGTGCTGGCTGCCATGCGGAACAGCCACGTCCCATCTCCTTTTTACAGGCTGCACCATGATCTCCGCCGTCCTCCTCCTCTGGACCGTGCCCTGCGTGGCAAACCACATCCTTGGGGGGTTTGCCAAGGGAGCGCTGCAGGAAGGTCCCCAGCTGGCGTGCAGCCTGCCGGGACCCCCCGGGCCACCCGGCCCCCCCGGTGCGCCCGGGGCTCCGGGGACAGTTGGCAGGATGGGATTCCCGGGCAAAGATGGCAAGGATGGCAAGGACGGGGACAAAGGCGAGCACGGCGAGGAAGGTAAGAGAAAAGTGCTTCCTAGTGCAAGGGTAGAATGTAAAAGCAATAGTGTAACATCCCAGGTCACGGCAACACGTGACCCCAGATCTGAGCCCCAGGACAAACAACATCCCATAGCACACTCTTCTAGACATTTCCACGATCCCCCCTCCAACACCCTGTGCCTTGTGACAGGACGAGGGGCAATGGATTCAAACTGGAGCACTGGAAGTTCCACCTCAACATGAGGAAGAACTTCTTCACTGTAAGGGTGACAGAGCCTGGAACAGGCTCCCCAGAGAGGTTGTGGAGTCTCCTTCTCTGGATGCTTTCCAGCCCTGTCTGGCTGCATTTCTGCATGAGCTGCTCTAGTTCTGTCCTGCTCTGGTAGAGGGCTTGGACTCGATGATCTTCAGAGGTCCCTTCCAACCCCTACCATTCTGTGATCACCTCACACTTGTCAGCTCCTGCCGGTGGGGTTCAGGCTCACACCAGTCACTGGTAACACCTTCATGCTCTATGCAATCCCTATCAGCTTCATTTTGTCATGTAGTGAGATTTTCCCTGTTCTGAAACACGGTCTCCAGACGAGACAAAGTTGTGGTCTCTGACTCCTGCTGCCAAGCAAAAATTAAGCGCACGCTCCCCAGCGTGCTTGAGCTGGGTGGTGGGCACTGCTCTAACCATGCTCCATCTAAACCAAAGTAAACAACTCTAACACTGAGCCAGGGCTCTCCTGTAGGTGCAGCCTTAGTCAGCAGACCTCAGGGCCAGCTGTGGTGAAGAAATGGTGATCTCCCGTTGCCTCACTAGAGTGCACTCCTGATCCAGATTCACACCAGCGTGCCAATGCTGCATCTCCCGCTCTTCTCCCACCCGCAAGACAGGGAAGCTGGAGAACAGGTTGCATTTAAACCTAGTCTTGCTATAGCAGGTCAAGAGCCAGGGTATAAACCCCTGTGAATTTGTCTGTCACATGCTACCACAATCAGCCCCAATCAGCAGATCCAGCGCCGCTGTGACAGCCCTACTCTCTCCCCATCTCAAGGAGGTCCCTGCACCAGGTATCTTCTGGTTTTAACTGGTTCACCCCCCAGCTAGGCTGGGTTTTTTACTACACCTAGATTTTTTTTTTTTAATTTCTTTGTAAAGAACAGTTTCATGTTACATGTTAAAGAAAAAAGAGACGGGAGATAAAACATACTCCATCTTCTCAAAGCTAGCTTCCAAAAGCTTCACAAACCTGTCCCACTCCTGAAACCCCCCCCGATTTAAATCTTGTTCTTGGCTAGCTTTATAATTAATTACTGCTCTTCCTCAAGTGAGCCAGATAACGGAACCAGCCTTTTGGTCCCTAAAAGGGACAGACTATCCTGCTCCTGGCAGGAGCTCCCATTGTTACCATGCCAGCTACCTACTCAGCATGGTTAGTCAGTCCCCACAGACAGCCCCAGGTAGTATTTCATTGAGATTCTCACCAGCAAGGTTTTCCTCCCAAATGAAAAATACGCTGCTGCAGAGATACAACCCATTTAATCCACCCTTTCACTGAAAAATTGACAAGGTTATTTGTCTTTTAGGTCCGCAAGGCAGAACAGGAAACCCCGGCAAGCCAGGACCGAAGGGGAAAGCAGGAGCTATTGGCAAGGCAGGCCCACGGGGGCCCAAGGGTTTAAAGGGTAATCCTGGGAAAAATGGGGCACCGGGAAAGAAAGGGCCTAAGGGGAACAAGGGAGAGACTGGGATGCCAGGACCCTGCACCTGTAACGCCAACAAAGCCAAATCTGCCTTCTCCGTGGCAGTCTCAAAGAGCTACCCAAGGGAAAGGCTGCCCATCAAATTTGACAGGATCCTGATGAACGAGGGGGGACATTACAATGCTTCCAGTGGGAAATTCATATGCAGCATCCCAGGTATTTATTACTTCACTTACGATATCACTTTGGCCAACAAACATTTGGCCATCGGCTTGGTCCACAACGGGCAGTACCGGATCAAGACCTTCGATGCCAACACCGGGAACCATGACGTTGCCTCTGGATCAACCATCCTTTCTCTGAAGCAGGAGGATGAGGTATGGCTGCAGATCTTTTACTCTGAACAAAATGGGCTCTTTTATGATCCTTACTGGACAGACAGCTTATTTACTGGCTTCCTGATATATCCTGACCAAGATTATCTCAATGAAATATAGGATGAGAAGTTAGCCTGTGGGAACAAACAGGACACGCACGAGACTGCGGTACAGCAAAGTGTAGTCTGTACATGGACATGTGTGGGATTACCATACCATTCCACAGTTCTGGGGCTAACAGCCTGTACTGGCTCTATAGATATTTACTCGATGTCATCAACTAGTCCCTGGGGCACCAGGACCAGTAGGACTTGCCTTTAAGCAGCCTCACACGTCTCAATCTCAAAGCCAACCATTATGTTTTCCATGATGACTCCAGCAAGCCATGGACACGTAACTCAAATACTGGTGCAGAACACTCGATTCTATCATTAGAAAGCACAGAAACCAACAAGCATTTCCTGAAAGCTGAGCTCAGAAGTGCCGCTGATGCTGGAAACCGTGTCACTGCACCTCCTCCCCCTACATCCCATAACAGTAATGACCCTTACTAATAGAGTTACACGTTACCAGCTACTGAAGAGTCAGGAAGCTGTCAGGTAAAATTATAAGAGGAGGTCTCAGCCTCACCAAAGCAGCGCTAATAAGTAAAGGCATCTGGTCGAAATAGGAAATGATACCAGAGAGATCTCATTTGTAAGGGTAAGACTCCTCATAAGGCTCAAGCTGTTGCACTGAGCACCACTGCAATTGCTCAGATTTCAGCCCTGATACACTGGTGCTCGAATCCTGCATCTGGTTTCAGACAGGTGTTAGTAAACTGTGACCAGAGCCTAAACTGGACCGTGCAAGCCAAGTGTCTGTGGACCCCCGAGCCATGGTGGAGGATGAACTTCAGAGGTCAAAGTCAACATGAGCCTTCACTCCAGAAGCAGATTCATTAACAATCCTGTCAGAATTTGCTTGAAGATACTTGTGGTGCTGCCCTGATCCTCCCTCGGGGGCTTAATGCTACAGCTAGACCATGCCTTACACTGTCAAAAAAGCACAGCAAGAGTATGTCAAGTATTACAGATATTCCAAAAATTGACATTTTGGTTCTAAACTGGTTGGGGGGACAACAAAAAAACCCCAAGCACCCAAACCAAACCAACACAACCCTACAGAAAAGTCAAAAGCTGAACTTTTGGTCAGCTGAGCACCTCCTCTGTCTCAGCTAATATTCACTGAGACTATGGTCTTGTGGTTAGGGAGATGTTGGGATGAAGGTTGGACTTGGTGATCCCAGAGGTCCTTTCCAACCCTAATGATGCTATGATTCCAATACAGGGGCATGCTCCAAAATGATTTGCTATCACCAGAGGAAAGAGTTCTCCTGCTATAAAGCCCCTCGGTCTGGCTGCCTTGCCCTGGGGTGTCCAACACCCCTGTAACACAGAGGTCTCTGCCTCCGTAGCTAGATGGAAAGAGCCTCTTCCTCCCAATCAGATGCATCTTCTTGGTTTCCAGTCATATTTCTCACCTCCTTTTTCACTCAGTGAAAACTCTTCATGAACTTTCAGCTCCTCCAGCTCTCCTATTTCAGAATTGAAGGGATACCCCATAAGAACAAATTGTTTAGTGGGGTTTTTTTCAATCTTACTTTTACAAGTCAAATTATTTGCATGAGTTTTGTGAACTGCAGTGATGCTGACGTATCTTGCAAAAATCTTTTCAAGTACATTTTATAAAATAAAGCTGAACAAAAATACTGCTGGAATAATCTTGATATTTATGAAAGTGCTTTTGCAGGAGGTATTCTCAAAACTGTGCTGCAGATTCCAGAGACACTGCTGAGTTTAGCAGCTGGGGGGCTGGTGCAAGAGGAGCAGTTCCCCCCTCCTAGCCTAGCAAGCTGGGGAATGCACAAAGCTTTCTGCTCTCTGTGCAAGAAACCTGCAAGGTGGAAGAATAGGAACTGCCTGTTCCCCTTATGCATCTCACCCAGATGGCAGGCGTCCTCTTCCTGACACTGGCTGCTCAGATAATGCATTAGTCTTTCTAAAGCCCCCCGCTTCATGTGTCCTGGGGTGTGGCCATGGGCAGCTTCCCCAAGGCAGCAGCAGTTCAGGAATTGCTTTTCTCCTTCAATCCCCAGCCCCACGCTCCCCCTCGCAGGGGAAATAACCACTTTTTGGCCAGGCTGAGCTGCACCCAGGTCTCTACCCAGACACGGGTCCTGCAGCAAGTGTACATGTTAGGGGCAGCTCTAGGGAGGTTGAGGGGGGCATGGGGAGGATGTTGCCTCTCCCCACCACCCAGATGGGAAATGACGTAGTCCAGCTTTAATGCAGTACTGCTCACAGCCCACTGCTGCCAAAAAACTGAGACCTTGCTTCCCCCTTGACTCAGTGCATCGCCCATCCCTCTAAGGAGGTAGTTTTGGAGGTGGGGTGTTTTTTGTTGTTCGAGTTTTATTTGTAGTCATGTTCTCCATGGATTTCATGAGCGGAACACACCAGAGCTGGGAGGGAATGGGGAAACACCCCTGGGGAGAAGTCTGAGAAGAGGAGGGTGGAGGGCATGCAGCAGTGAGACCAGCTCAGCTGCTCAGTCCTCCCTTATCTCCAGAGAAGGTCCCAGCAAGGAGCATTTCCTCCCAGTGCCAGCCCTCTGAGGGGCACCCGAGATGATTTCCCTAGATGAGAAGCAAGGGAATTAATTCACTGGCAAAGCATCCTTCCCCCCTCCCCAGTGAAAAGGAAAAACTGCAAATGAATCTTTTAAGACTGGAATATCAAAATGCAAATGATAAAAGAACCACTGATGCCCACCAAGCATTCAGTGTGGGAGCACTTGCTTCTAGTTTGAGGCTGCTAACAGCCCAGGACCCCTGGCCCCAGCCTGCTCCATCCACCCTGGGGAGCTGCCTCGGGTCCCTGTGCTGCAGGACTCAAACCCCAGCCTGGGCATCTGCTGCCATTCATGGCTCCGAGCACTGGAAAACCCAAACTACTGAAATACAGCAGGCAAGAGAGAGGAACAGCTTCTCCAGACTGTTCAACTTCAGCCCCATTAGGCTGAAGTCATTTAAAGATACCAGGTAGCATAAGTGTTTCTGTGGAAGAGGCACGAGCTGTTGAAGTGACACATGTGGGTTCCTCTTGCAAGGAGGAATTTCCTCTTATGATGCCTTAAGAGCAACTTGCACACTGAACTAAAGGTCTCCACTCAGCCCAGTCCTGCAAGAAGAATCATCTCAAGCTCCTGCCTCAGGAGAGGAGGGAGGGATGGGCAGGTGGCAAGGGGCAAGTGTGGCTGGGTCAGTGCAATTACTGAAATATTAAGGGAGTGAATGCCCCAAGCCCCCCCAGCTCAAAACAACTGGCTCAGACTTCAGAGAATTTTTAAAAAAGATAACACAGTCTGGCTTGCTCCTGCATCTTCGGGCTGCCATCGTCCTCCAGCCAAGCAGTTATTTACTTTGCTTTTAACCTGAGATTTATGTCAAGTCTCCTCATTCCAGAAACACACCAAATAAAGAGCCCTGGTTTTCACAGCCAAGCTCTCTGAAGAGAGCCCTGCTCCCACGCAGGCTGCTTGTCCCAGCCCAGCAGCTGCCCACACCTCTGGCACGGGGAGATTAGAGCTGGGCATGGTGGTAGCTGGGCAAGCACACGGGCAGATGCCATCAGGAAGGAAGGGGGAAGTCCTGGCTGAGCAGGATGCAGGACCTGTTACGCTGAAGCATCCTCCCTCACCCCCAGGGTCAGAGCTGCCCTTTGCACCGCGTTTTGGCACAAACGAGACCCTCCGGCACGCCCCGCATGTCCCAGCAGGGAGGCAAGGAAGGGCTGGAGCACCCACCTTCAGGGTTCAGCTAGCAACGGAGAGGAGGCTCAGCTAGCTTGGCTTGTGGCTCATTACAGCCCGGAATGGACCTGGCTGTGGACACACGCCTGCCAAGGTCCCCTCCAAAGCAGAGGAGGGTTTCTCTGCCACAGGCGCTTGTCTCCACTCCCACTGAGCCTCCTCCCTCGCACATGCAGCCCCAACACCACGCAGCAGGCACTTCCAGCTCTGACAAAGCTGTGATTTCACGCTCTGAGCACTCTGCACAAACAGCAGCACTCAGTACTGGATGAGCCCAAGGATGACTCCTGCTTGGTGCAGCTTCTGACCCTTTAACTCAGCCTCCTGAAGTCCTTTCCTTCCCCTTCAGGGTTGGTCTACAGAAAAGGACTTTAAGGGTTTGTGGGTTTTTTTGTTTTCTTTCTTTTTTTTTAAACCCGTACATTTCAATGCTAACAATGCAATGGAGAAAAAAATATTTTCGTGGAAAATGAACACTTACCATGAACAGTGTGAATGGAGTGTCTCTGGAAGGTAACAATGCCATGTCACAGCTGGAAACAAAGGGAAGGTGACAGGAGCAGGATGACCCCTCCCTGTACTTTTCTTTCATTCTCCCAGGCTTTGTCAGTGCTGCCTCGATAAAGAGCACCCTGTCCCTGAAGAACACAGCCTGGCAGGCCCACCATGCCACCACACAGCCCTGGGGGCCACGAGGCTGCTGGCAGCTCTCTGCACTGTCCCTGCTGTCCTGCCTCCCGCAGCCCTGTCACTCCTCCCCGAGCTGTCCCGTGTCTCCGCAGGAGGGGCCGTGTCCCCCACTATCTGGGGGCAGGTGAAGAAGTGCAAGGCCTCACAAGGAAGGGCATGTTCACAGCATTTCTAATTTCCACATAATCCACTGGCTGAGAGGGGAAACAAGTGCTCGGGAGAGGAAGGAGCGGGGCCAGGGGCTGCCTTGTGCATCATGACAGCTCTTGGGCACAAAGCTCGGGTGTTTCAGGCTGCTGGGCAACAAGAGGCCCGGGAGCCTCCCCTGGGGGCTCTCAGTGCCCCACAGCAAGGCACAAGCATCCCAACTCAACCAGCTCAGCATCAGCAGAAAGCTGAGGACTGCCACTATTTAAAAGCCTTTGACTAAAACAGGCTCTGAAGCTACAAAGGATCATGGAATGGTAGGGGTTGGAAGGGACCTCTGGAGATCATCCCCGGAGTCCAACCCCCCTGCCAGAGCAGGGTCACCCAGGGCAGGTTGCACAGGAACACATCCAGATGGGTTTGGAAAGTCTCCAGTTCAGGAGCCTCCACCACCTCTCTGGGCAGCCTGGGCCAGGCTCTGTCACTCTCCCAGGGAAGAAGTTCCTCCTCATGTTGAGGTGGCACCTTCTATGCTCAAGTTCATACCCACTGCTCCTTGTCCTATTGCTGGGCACTCCAGAAAAGAGCCCGGCCCCTTCCATGTGACCCCCACCCTGCAGATATTTACAGACATTCATAAGGTCCCTCCCAGGCTTCTCCTCTCCAGACTCAACAGCCCCAGTTTCCTCAGTCTCTCTTCACAGGGGAGATGCTCAAGTCCCTTCATCATCCTCGTAGCCTCCACTGGACTCTTTCCAGTAGATCCCTGTCTCCCTCACACTGGAGAGCCCAAAACTGGACACAGGGCTGGGTGGCAAGAATGGGAATCTTGCACGTTACTGCTACACCGGAACGGTTCACGGAACAAAACCAGTGGCCGTTACATACAGAGACTATTCCATTCTCTGTAACCCAAACGATCCTGGGGACTCTTCTGCGTGACCTATGCAGACAGACCATTCTGTCCAGGACAAATTCCATGAGACTGACCAGTTCTGACAGCTCCCCAACCAATACATGGTGAAGCTTTACTCTCCCCGACCCTATGAACCATGACTGCCCCCAGCCGCACAGTTCAGCCTCACATTTGCGTGGCCACGATGCCTTTTGACTGAGCTGCTTCAGCTCATTAACCCAGAAGAAAATTCTCTAATCGCTTTTGCTGGCTTCTTAAACCAGGTCAGATCACAGCAAGGCTTGGTGAGTACCCGAGCTGGTGGAACAGGGTGCTCAAGATTTTTAAGAGACAGCCACCATAATTTCAACCAAAGAAATACAGGAATAAACCAGAAGAAAAAACCCAAAGCCCATACATATGTCTTATTGTATCATGCCAGATTCGTCAATAGGCTGAGGAGCTAAAAATCTATTGCTTTTTAATTTGGTGCACACATATTGCATTTTATTCATGAATATAACCAGACACAACTCAACCACCTAATGGAAGATAATTAGTAACAGTAGAAGAGCCATATTCAGTAACTCTCTTGACACGCAGAGGATGTATTCCACGGACAAGCTGGTCGCAGTAGAAACTCCTCTTACATTGTGACTGCAAGTTTAAGCAGGAGATACCAAGACAGGCAGGCAGAGTTCGTAAACAGAGCAACATCTGGGCACCAGAACCAGTTGACAAGCATGTAGTGACACTACCACTGAGCTAAAGCACCCCAGTTTTTATATATGAGGAGGGGAACTTTAGCTGAGTTTTAACTTAAAGGTTTTAGGTAGTACAAGGTACAGGTTTTAGATCCTCTGCTGTATTTGTCAGATAAACCCCTCGGAGCTGCCTAACAGTCCACACGGTGTTAGCTAAGCAGCCAGTCTGAAGACAGTACATCTAGAGCCATAGCTCTCTACCTGGGCAGTGCTAAACCCTCCCAGATTTTAGTCCCTTCATCCAGGTAAGAAGTTTTTATCCTTCAGCAGACTCTGCTCTTTTAAAACTAACTGTTTAAATACAAACCTTAAATACAAGCTTCTGCTGGGTGAGAAGAACTTAGACAGGAAGGGTAGCAAACGACCCATCTGAGGCATCTCGAGATCATGATGGGTGTTACCTGGTTATCGCTCATTCTCTGACAGGAGAGTGTGGAGAAAAACTCAGCCTATCAATCATGCAGCCTTCTGCTCTACAGGCAGCTTTAATCAGACACAAGCCCAATGATACTTTTCAGAATGATAATTACGTTGAATATTCCACTTAGATCTTCCAAAGAATATGCCAAACAACACATTTGGAGCTCGGTAAATTGTTTCTAATTTATTTGGACAGGCAAGCCCTCTCAGTGTTATTCTTCAAGAGCAAAGTGGCTAAAGCCCATCAGTGAAGCCCTTGGTGTAAAGTCTGTGCCACGATGCCAGTCTGTAGCACTGTACAGTTATCACTCAGCTCTGATATTTCTGTCATGGATCATTAGCCAGGTGCTAAGGAGACAAATGGCAGCATTTGCCACTTGACAGCTTGCACTGTTTTTATACCGAGAGCTTATTTTATCAACACAGTACAAACAGCTCTACCTTCTTGATTCACGTTCTGCGTGTTTATGACAATTCTGTAAAGATATTAAAGTAAAAAATGTTAGTAGGCAACAAATTACTTCCTTATGCACAATTATCTCAAAGCTTAAAACCCCGATGGCAATTTATCTGCTATATTAGCAATTTCCAGGTGTGCTTTACTCTCCTTGAGCCTCCCATCTTCCATTTCATTACACTTCTCTTCTGAAACCAATGAATTAGTATTTTACACTGCAGGCAAATGTTTTAAAGTAGCAGCCACTGCCAATTTCCAGCGGCTGTTTTACCTCAAAGCACTGTATGATAAATGCAGGTCAATGCCATCCACTCAGTCTTCTTATTTTGCACCCCCAGCAAAGGAAGGGAGTTAAGCAGGTGGGAACTGGGTGGGTTTTAGGATGGTCTGACACAGCACATGCACTTCCAGTAGCATTACGTGGTTGAGCTCATCAATAAAACAGCATCAACTGCTCAAGGATATGGGAACTTGCCTAAATCACTTGACTCTTTTACAGCTGAGAAACAGCTCATTGAAATTGTTTAGGTATGTAATTTTTTTTATATACTTAAGACCATGAAGGCTTTTAGATAGACTTTTGCTTTATATATAGCCTACGAGTCTCCCTGCTCTTCAAGAGAATAGGGCAAGGTTTAAAAACCAACCAGCCAAACTCTAAATATTCTGTTGTGATTCTAAGTAGAAGGAGTTAGCCAGATTAAACACAAATATTTTTCAGCAATTAATGTACTTAATTACTCGGGATCAGTAAATACTTATTTAGCAGGTTCCAAAGGTGAACATCATTAGAATATTTAGCTATGTCAAGCAGTATTTCTTATTTCTGCTTGCTACTGGCCCAACGAAATAAAGAACCCAGAAAAAGCACCTAGTAAGACGTTAACTACTCAAAGTTTTCCCAGGGCCTGGGCCATAGCTGTGGGTAATGACCTACCTGCTACCGTTACAACCTCATGAATTAAAGATGTTAAAGAATGAAGTTGAAGTTGTCAAGTTCTGCTGATTCTCCCCTTCTGGCCCATTCATCTCCACATCCACTAATTCTACCCAACTGGCCAATGGACATCAAACCTAATGATTTCTAGTTCCCTGGATACTTTTACAGTCTGCCATAGCCACTATTAGTCATCTCCCCTCATGCTTTTTCAACAACAAGGTACATACTACTATCCCATTCTTAATTTGTATTTGCATTTATGGATTAATACATAATTATGGACTACTATTAAACTTATTATCCATATTATAGATTAAAAATGGCATCACAACAATGCAGCTAGATGAATTTGGACTGTTAGCACACAGCAAGTGCCAGAAAAAGTGAGAGGCAGGGTCCAGCTGAAACAGTAAGAGGTGGTAAAGAGCACAAATAGCAAGGCAGTAAAGGAGTGATTCACCTCTGGGGTATTCTGGCGGCACGCACTGGGTGTGCAGCAATTCCTGAGATGGGAGATCCATTCGGATCATCACTTTATAGCCAAGGGTAAACTTATCTTGTATGAATTTGCCTAGGCTCCCTTGAACTTTTTCTGTTTTTCCTGACGATGTAACTTGTGATGGGTTCTACAAAGGAATCATGACTCGCATTAAAAAAGCAAACCAGATTGTTTTAGGATTCTGCCTGCTCAATGACACACAGTGAAACGATTGGGAGGACTAAGGAACAATCTTTCTCCTATTTATCTTCCCCACAACAGACTGTTTTTGTAAGAAAAGCAGGTAAGAAAGGCTTGTTTTCCACTGCTTTTCACCCCCCCTTTTGTGGGAATACGTAAGAAGCAGGAAAGCAGTTAACCCCCGTTTGCATTGATGTGACACGGCACGAGGAATTTCCCAACAGAAAATGAGCTTCTAAATAATGAGCCACGAGTTTACAGGGCAGTGCTACTAAAGCAAAACTTGCAACACGATGCTGATGTAACTTAGAGCTCTTTCCAAGTCAATATCCTGAAGAATCCACTTTATTTTTCCCATTTCTTTAAGTTAGCATCTCGGTTATTCAAATCCAGAATTAGGATCAGTTAGTTCTGAGAAGCAGAAAACACATGTACAAGGAGATTGTAAAGAACCCAGTAGTTTTCTTTGCTAGCACACAACATTTCGAAGGTTTTGACTTAGTTTAATGAATATAACAAGGGTGTTTGCAAAGAGATTGTATGGAAAGAAAGAGACTTAGTCCTATGCTAAGAGATATCGAAGCCAACGTACAGGATTTGCTGGAATGTGAAAACTTCCTTGTGTTCCAAAATGCACAGAGCTATTTATACGTGTAGAGACAAAGACTAGAAAAAGCCCATTATTGTGCAGCATGGCCCTCCAATGATTTCTGGATCATGAGCAATGACTGTTATCAGGCTTGGCACTCAAGATGATCTAAGAGGCTCTGATAAGATTGTTATTATCGTGGCAGAGGAGATGCGATAATGTGGCTGTTGGATTATCATATGCAAACATAAGAAGCCTTTCACAGTCATCACCTCCTTCAGAGGGCCAGTTCTAGAATAATTTCTCCAAACAACCAGAAATTTCAGTCGCTTCTTAAAGCTGCACCTCATCAGCTAAAGATGTGGAACTTGCTATGAGCTTAACAGACTTTCTATGAACTTAGTAAGGCGACTGACTGGAGACCATGCAAATTCTATCTTATTTAGTGCATACAACAGTGAGCAATTAGCAAAGGAAGTGCCCTAAAAGAACCAAGGTAACTGCCTAACTTTAAGCCCACAACTCAGAAAGGTGTAGATTTAGTGATTAATTTTTACTGATTGCTGTAATATAATTGGTTGTTGTAATATAACTGACCATATTTGATACACAATAATCCTTTCAGTAGTTTCAAATTGTTTTATGTGGATTGCTAAAATAGATTTATGTGGCTAACAAGGGCATCTTCTGAAACCTTTTTGAAGGGAAATTTGTAGTATCTGGGGGAGGGGAAATAAAAAGTCTCTGTAACTAAGGAGAAAAATTAATCTTTTTGATCATTTGTATGAAAACAAACCAAACTACTGCACCAACTTGGTATCATTCAAGCAGATCTTCAGTTTTCTGCAGGGAAAGTCAAAGTAAAAACTCAGCTTTCACTTCAAACTTCAGATATTCTTAACAAAGGATAAACATTTTGAGCAGTCAAAAATAATCTGGTTTGTATACCTTAGTACAGAGCTCCAACAAAGCCTCTCAGAAAGAAAAGTACAAATGGGTGTCACCATGGCAAAATGTAAGTTAATATCCCTGAGATAGAAATAATTTTCCGGGTGCATATTCAGTAAAAGCAGTCATACTGAAAGATGAAAGTCTACAGGTAATGGCAGACAGCAAATCCGGCATCTGTTGGCAATGTCATATGCCTCCAAAAAAAAGCAAAGAAATGATTTCAAACTGCCTATCAGAAATCAAAGAGGAATCTTAAATAACTGGAGAAGACATCTCAGATAGTTTGGGGCAGGATATGATAAGACAGATATGGAAAAACAGGAGGAAATCTGGAGGAAAAAGAAAATAAAGTAAGCTGGGGAAAAACCGCATAACTAACCAACTTTTTTTTTTCGCCTTGGAGAGGATTAAATGAGGTTAAAAAGAGAAAAATATTAATAATAAAAAAACCCCAACACAAACAACTTGTTTGGGTAAGTAATGACTAAGAATGAATAATATATCAGGCATAACATAACTTCAGGCTATAAAGTTCCAAGTGGGAATGGATTACTCGGGGTGCTACACAACGCATAACTAGAAGCAGCAGCACTGCATTATGAGGGAGGAATTGCAGGCTGTCTAGAGCAAAGCTTACTGACAGGAAAATGTTACTGCCCAAGAGAAGCAACAGCAGCTAAATATCATGAAATCGTAAGACTGTTCAACTCCAGTGCATTAAAAATCACATTACATAAGGGACTGACCTGAGGATCTGTACTTAGCAGAGTCCAACTGAAAGGTGCCTTGTTCCCAATCGTTCCACTCGTTAAGGTAGAGGGGAAGTGAGCCCTGGCAGCATCTCTGACAACCTTACTGTCACTAGTGCTTCCCCAACACACGCGCCATCCCGAGCCCAGTCATAATTCAACAACTGAGTTTATGTAAAGTTGTTCTCATAGCCAGTCACATCCAGTGGAGTTCTGAGTATCTCCAGGGATGGAGATTCCACTGCTTCTCTTCCCAGCTCCTTACAGTGGCTCTCTGCTATCACAATCAATGAATTACTTTCTAGCATCCAACCAGACACATCTTGCAAACTTGTGTTCATTGCCTCTTTTGGGAAGTGTACAGCGAAAGGATGAGAATCTCTTCTTTTTTCTCCTCCATAACCTCCCATTGCCCAGCTGAAGATGGGAACACCACAGTTTTCCTACTTCAAAGATATGCTAACCCCAGACTACAGACCCGCCGCACGAAAGCAGAGCTCAAAAGACCCTAAGCCCCCCTTGGCAGTTGAGCTCCCAACTGTCCATGCATGTCAAATGGGGAAGAGCCACTTCTATAACACGTGGCACACCACACCCCCCAGGAAAAAGTAATAACCAGATAAAGAGTGAGAGGGGAAAAAATGCACCACATGCCAAACCAACCACCACAGAGCAAACAAACCAGCAAAACCCAAACCATCTTCTCTGCTTCCCACTGGAGGTCACAGGTACTCTGGCCCTAGCCATGATTCAACTCCTTTTTTGGCAGACTGGTTTCTGACACAGTTGGATGTTCCTCTACCACGGGAGACATCCAGCCTTCTCTCAGGATGGAGTGAAGAGTACATGACACAGCCTCCAGACACAAAGCCTGGAGAGATCTTCTAAAAATTAAGACAGCCAGTTCTGTAAATTTTCTGGAGATCAGAGCAAAGACAAGTTAACATAACTAAATGCTTTTAACTTTCCAGAATCCAAGTTGCTTGAAAACAAAGACATAAACTTCTACACTTCGACCCACATCAGGAAGAAAAATTCACCACTGTGAAAGTGAAAACATTTTCTGATTTCGAGAAATGAAAAGCTGTGATTTGAGGATTATTTGAACCATCACTCTGACAGAACCCAGTGATCGACATAATCCAGTTAAGGGCCCACATCTGCAGATATGTTGGAGGTATTCAGCAGATTGAAAGAGGCAGAAGTACATGTCGAATTGGTCCGTTATGAACTTACACTGTGAGTTTCATGTTTGATATTTTATCCTGCTCAGTACATTGGCAAGAAAAGCCACCAGAGGGTAAGAGGATAAAGCTAACACTGGATCTTGGTGGAGGTATTTATTGTTTCCAAGAGTAGTTTTACACTAATAATGTGGTGGCTACACACCAACATCTTTTATTTCATAATAATACTGAATTAACTTACAGCTCCACCAACTCCAGTAGGAACAATCAAAACCTGACAGTGTTTTGCTGCAGCATTTTACCTCTAACTTCATATTTGACACATGAACACACCTGAACAGTTCAGTGAGTTAACATATTCCCTCCTTTGTGTCCACCTGTATTTTCAGAAACAACAGCAGATATATTGGCATTTTCCAATTAGCTTTTAGTTTTAGATTGGATCAGGCTGGACTTGGTATCATCTTTCATCTTACTCCTGGCTAGAAGACAAGCTGGACAATTGTTGAGTTCTCACAGAAGTCACCTCTTGACTATTTTCTCCCTAACTGGTTATCCCTGTGCAGTAAGCTCTGATGTGTAACACGAACTACCTTGCCTTTTTTGGGGGAAGAAAAATGCATTCTTTTTCTATTACTAGGTTATGTAGTTGAACTACAGACAAGCAGGAGATGATCAGACAAAAAGTTCTAGAAGAGCCTCATTTTGTTGTGCAAAATCTGGATGTGAAGAAGGCTGCTGATTTTCTTGTAAAGAATGATGATGTCCTAACGAAGAACCCTGGGTAGCTGACCTGTATGGCACCCTCTGAAATTCAAAGACTCAAAATAGCAACCTGAATTTGTCACTCTACTGAAGGAATTCTCTGCCTTTCTGGATTGAAGGCTGGTGATAAAGATTAATCATCTCATACTGAAAACGTGTATCTAGAGTGACTGTCTATCCCCTGTAGAGTTATCCAAACCAGTTAAGCTATCTCTCTATGACTGGTTTCATTTCAAAGAGTGTTGTTAGGTGATTTTATGTATCTTTTGAAGACACTGTTAATCAGGTCTTAAAAAATCCCCACTCTAGTATTTCTCCTTCCTTTCCTTAACTAAATGACCTGCTCATTGAATTACCTTAATGATTATCTGGAACTCATTTTTCATGCCACCTTTAGAGATAAAGAGATATTGAACTTTTTTTTCAAATAATAGAGAGAACAATTGCTTAAAAAAAAAAAAAAAAATTCTGAAATGCTCTTCAGGGCCCAATGTTGAGCACAATACATCTTTTCCACATAGGAAATCACAACCCTGCCTAGGGAGATCAGTAGATCCTTACCAACTGGCTGGAACGTTAGGAAAGAGAGTTATTTATAGAGATTAACCTCAATTATCTGTTTTCCTTAGATTATTTGCAGTGAAATGAGAGTGGCTGCTGTGGGGAGGGGGGGGAACAACTCAGGAGCTATCAGAACCAAACTGTTGCTGTTCAAGGGGGAGCCAGGGAGGGGAAGTTAGCTTCCCTAGGGAGATAGAGAAGAAGTAGCTGTCGGAAACACCCAGACTATTCAACCTCACTAGGACTGTGCAGAATAAATATTCCAGTGCCTCTGGCAAGTACCTCTTTTCTCACGGAAGCTTCCTGACAGTAAACCTTTTGGGAACATTTATATAGCGTAAATTCAAGCAATAATTACTTAATTACATAGTTAATTTCTTAGTGGTTTAAAAATGAGACTCGGTAAGGCACAAGCACGTGATATTAAAAACCCAACAGGAGTGCCAAAGCTTTGGAACAATTTCATACATAGATAAATACCTCCACAATTCAAACTGTGCAGCAGTAAAACTTTGATGCAGAAGAAAACATTTTATTTCGGCTGCATATTCTTCCTCAAGCGGCTTGACCCTTCATTTGACACTGCTGCCATCAGTAAGCATTTAACTGAAGTAAACTTGACTAAGGAAAAAAGGTCAGGATAAAAACCTAGCTTGACATTTCAGAGCAGATCCACACAGGTTTTTTGTAAATTAATCCTTTTTTAAAAAAAAATTCTTATTGCCATTGCAATATTTTGGGCAGCATCTGAAGATAATGTAGTTCTCACAGTGCTTGCACGGTGGTGCCTTGCTGGTTCAGAACTGGAATTTGTGCCACTGTAAGCCAAAAAAATCATCATCACATTGGCTTGCAAAGTTGTGCTTCAGGTCTCACTGCAGTTGCACTGAGCAATAAATCACTCCTCTTTAAAGAACTAGGTTTTCTCTAATTCCAGGAGCCACTGAAGTTATTTAAAATGCCAAGCCTCACGACGGGTGTTGAATTTAACAATACAATGTTCAGAATTCTACAGATCAACTGGTAAGTTTCTCTAACCTTCCTTGAATTTTAATGACCTTCCATTTCATCAGACAAGCATCTCATAAAACTTGCCGTAAATGTGCCCTAGTTTAGGTTCACATTTCTGGATGCCTGCTCATAAAAAAGAAAGTGTGCTATTTAAATAGAAAGAATAAAGTATATTATATCTATATAAACCACACAAATTCATTTTTCAACAATACTATGATGAATAAAGGTTAGAAAAGGTCTGGTGCAGTAGTGGTTGCCATGGTGAATGAAGCTGTATGGCAGAGCCAAATAAGTTTCCTTTCATTTAACCTGTTATTGGGATATCCATGAAAGTGTTTTCTCGTTTGGAAGTAAAATACAAGATGAAGACAAAAAATTGACTTTGTTGACATGAGTATATATGATAGAACATAAATATACTTTACCTGATGGGAAAATATCGATCATTTTTATTAGAAAACTAACTCAGGTAATGTGCCACCCTGCTGGGTCAGTGAAAAAAATACAGCATGCAAGCGTCTGCTACATCCTAGGTAACATATAAAGCCTGGAGCCAAACTATCTCGCCATACAAGTTCTTAGTAGAAAGCATCAAGTGAGCCATTTGTCTGGCAGGCAGGACTTTTGGACAATACTATTAGAAGCAAATACTGTATTCTTTTCCAATGTGCTGATCTATAATTTCCAGAGGGTAATTTAGTGGGAGTGACACTGCACAAGCAAAAGGATTAATGACTTAACTGCATTCCATGCACCCACAGGAGAGCTCAAGTGGTTTTGCAGTCTCGATGCTGTTCTAAGCTAGATCTTGCTGCAATTCCTCTCTCTGTTCGTTCAGAAGATCCAACAACAGAACTATTTCTCTCAGTCAGTTCCAGATGCCAAACCAATTCTGAAAGTAATTCAGTGCTACAAGAGTATCCCATGTTCCTGAACTACAAAATTGTCAACTTCATGCCTTTGTGGCCAGCAACACCTGTAGCACAAATTTCTTTCTCTTCATCTCCCAGGAGCAGCTGCCTAGACAGGGGTGTAGCAGAGGCAGAGAAATGCCAAGTGTATTTGGCAAAATATGGAACGTCGTAAAAGATTTACTTGAGTATTATGTGAATAATGCGTGGTCTATGAAGTCATCAGTTCCCACTTGCAGTGAAAATCTTGCTGCAAATTTTATACTGTAGCCAGGACTTGATTTTACCAGAATAATAATTGACTCGAGCTCACCTTTGGGTTGTTACTGTGACTGTAGAAGATGCTCCAGCTCCTAGTGAAGAGCAATGCCTTGCAAGTGATGGAATAAACACTCATTTTAGTTAGGCTGTGTTTCAAGCAAGGATTTGGAGAGCAACAGGAAATAATCACAAATGAAACACCCCCAAAATCTCTAGAAGGCAAGAGAACCATACGCTGTTGTGCCAGCCTCCGTTACCTGGCGATGTGAACTAGAAGAAATGTTGCAGGAGTGCAGTGAGATAGGCAAACGAAATCGCTTGGGTTTCTACTACTGCAAATGTTAAGTCTGCTTACAGCTATGACAGAGCTTGAGGAGATTGTTGCATGTGTCCCCTTTTATTCTTTTGCTTCTGACACCTGTATTAGAGTTCCCTTCCCTACTGCTAAGGCTGAGACTCTTACTCTCTTTGGATTAGATTTAAAAAGCACGTGCAGAAGTACTGTGCAATTCCAGCAAAGAGCAGAAGGTGTTACAAAGCCAGACCACTAACAGCAGACAAGCAGGAGCTCCTCTAGTCCAGTTTGCACCTTTTAGTAGCAAACCAACTTCATCAGCTGAAGAAACTTTTGACCGTAAGGCCAAAAGCAGAAAGTGAGCACAGCAGTCAGCTGATCATGCAGAAGGAAGAAGATAAAAAACACAGCAGCAAATATTTTTATGCAGAAGGGATGGTGAAAGTAATGAACAAGAAGGCTTGAACAAGGAGTAGGAGTTACAGCTAAATCCGAGAGCACCACCGAGGCTGCGCTGCTTCTCCCTCCACGTTCTGCAGCTGGAACCCGGGGAGATTGGATTAGAAAGTATTTCAAAAACATTGAAATCCCTTCTGATCTTTCGAGAAAGAACCCTGCCTCACACCTTCTTAAAAAGAGCCATCCCAAACTGCCTGCGCAACGTGAAATGTTGCATTCTGGGCATCAGAGAGAACATAAAGTTCTCTACTATGTGACATTTTCTCCACCTATTTTCTTAATTGCTAAAATTTTCAGGCAGGCTAAGAGCTAAAACATCCTGAACTACGAACTTGCAGCAGAGCTACCTGAAGCAAGGAGTTGATGAAGAATTCTCTGACGGTTTGGATGATTCATTCGAAGCAGTAAGTTAGATTCCAGCTCACTGCCTTGCATCATCCCACTAGCTTCTGAACCACTGATAGTGGGGGAAAATAAAGTAAAAAAACCTTATCTGATAACAAAAGTAGATATGACAGACACGTGTCGGATAGAAGAGTCAAAAGACAAAGAAGCATTTTGCATCGTGGCTTCTGATTTTAACAGCATTCTGAGCTCATTGCACAGAAGCTGCTAAACAGGCAACAGTATTTTACCTTTTTCTCAGAGCAGCGCCAGAGGATTCTCAGATAGTCAGCTACCTCAGCACGGGATTCTCAGATATTCTGCTCACACAGAGTACGGGCTGCTATACACATAAGGCAGACATCCAGCACCACATTAGAAGAGTCTGCCTATTGAATTATTAAAATATCATTCTGCTGTTACCTTAATTTCCTTTGATAGAAAAAGCGAAAGAAAAAATCTCTGGAGCTGCTGAGATCCTTGGGCTCAATTAGGATTTGCTCCTTTTTCAAATGACAGCTAATTTTTTCAGTGACACTAAGTTCTAAAAGAAATCAATATTTGGTTCTAGGTAGAAAATAGAAAAGCAGTGTTCCTTGCAGGGTGAAGTTTTGACTCCTCCATCCCCAAACATTTAATTCCTAATTGTTATTTAAAAAAGAGAAGAAGAAAAAAAGGTCTTACACGTAAAGCATTTTGGGGGGTAACTAAATATTTAAAAATCAGTCATATTTTATTATCTCCTGTCAATTACAACTTGGGGCAACATTTGTTGGCCAAAATTGTATCCCTTTTTAGGAAGCGGTGTTTCAGTCAAAGTCTTTTCCTCAGCTCTGCTGAGCGAAGGTTGTTCCTGAGAAATGATCCCCTTTGTAATCCCATAATCCGACAGAGAACTGGGAAGCCATCACTTAGCAGGTTACAAGCAAAGTTTGTTGAAACACAGCATGCTTGGGCCACCATCAGTTGCAGTTTAGAGACTACAGACCTGAGAGAGATAACGCTGCTGTACAATGAATGAAAGATGCTGTACAACCCTGGCAAAGGTTGTACCCTGCGGAAGATCATCCGTGGAGCTGCAGAGCACTCCGTGTTTTCACCTCCAGTTACACTGACCTAGCCTAAACTCTAGTGAAGGCACTGAAACTTTGAGGACCTGTATTTAGGCTAAAAATCAAATCAGTTCCTCTATGCATACAAGACAGATGAAATCCAGAGTGGAAAAAGATGAAAGCTGGATTAGCCACCTGAAGGCCCAATGCACAGGGCTGACAGATGAGTTCACTAACAATTCTCCCCTGCAGGATCTCTTCTCTTCTGCTAAATTCTGCTAATAATTGTGCTTTCTTCCTCAGAAACAAACCACTATTCTACCCAGGGGATCATTGATACCTTCTGCCAACTGTTAACTCACCGAGAGGTATGCTAGCCAGGACTGAGGAGCACCTTTAAGAACAGGCACCATAAATGGAAGAGAGAGGGGCAAATAGTGCAAAGCAGGATAGTTTGACACGTTTAAGCATCATCTATAGGAGGACACGTGCAGAAGCAATGTGGGTCCATGCTGGCCCAGTCATCTGGGCTCAGAGAAAATCATCTGGAGTTCCTTTTCCACCCAAAGTGATGCAACATTCTCATGGAAGCTCTTGAAGTTTCCATAATTCCTACAAGTCTGAATCTGAATTAACTTTGTATTTCTCCTTACAAATAAATCTTAGAATACCCGAGATACGTTAAGGCTTTAAAACAGACTACAAATTAAGATTGGGATTTGCTAATTTGGGTGGACCCTTCTCAGTTTTCTACAAGGTGTGCTCACTTCGTTTTTATTGAGGTCGCTTGCAAAACATTTTCTAAAGCACACATTGTTGAAAGCTTGGGGCATTAATTTCATACTCAAGGACAAAGAGATGAACTTCTATTCTTAGGTAAACACACAGCCAGGAGGTAGGTTGAAATATGCTAGTCCTCAAGCAGCCAGCCCAGGATCTAGGGCAAAAGTCTTAAAAAGAAAATGTACCTACATTTGCCAAACAGAACCAGCTGAGGTTAGGAAGCAGAGGCTGAAAGGTGAAGGTACATATTTTCAGCCCGAGGAAAACAAGGAAAAACAAACATTGTCTTCAGGAAGATAAAGATTCTAGCAAGGACCTGTATTTAAAAATAAATTCAAATTAAAGCTTCTTGAAATGAAAGGTATTCAAACGAGATGGGATAGTAAGGATGGCAGCACTCTTATGGAGCGTAGCTGTCGAGGGCTGGACTGCACTGCAAAAAAGATGTGAAGGAATGCAATGGCCACAGCAGGAGAAAAGCTTGAAATTTTACAGTAAGATAATCTTGTTAGATTGGTCAGTTGATAAAGGTAAGCTCTTTTGAGAAGAAAGTTTGGATTCCTACTGCACTTTGGCTGGATGTTTCATCTTGCTGTCTCTCCCCGAGGTATGAAACTTGCACACCGAGCTGTTCTCGTAGACAGCAGTTTACTGGGAGGAAACACACACCCCACTCACCCCACGGCCACGTAGTAGAGACCACAATGGACTACACGCTTCTGTTTGTCCCACAGGACACTGAAGTCTGGTACAGCTCCAAGGGTGCACACCAAGGACAGCTAGTGCAAGAATCTGAGCTACCACTGATGAGCCATAGCTGGAGACGAGGACTGCACTAGAGGAAACCAGGGCAGATGCTGGAATGAGTCCCTTGATGGGGACAATGGGGCTTTTTAGAGGCTTATCCCTAAAGCTGGGCCAGAGGGAATAAATTTTGTGTATTCAGCTTTGGTTTGGATCACTGAAGTAATACAACCAAATAGCTGATGTTGGTGGTTTTGGTTTGGTTTTGGTTTTAATGTCCTGAGAAAATAAACCCATCCAGAGACACTGCCTAGGGTAGTAGGTACTACAGCTCCCACTTACACACAGCACAGGACTGATACGAATTGTACTTCAAAACTTTGCAGATAATAAGCAGCCACTGTGCTAATAAACTGCAGAGAAGGAAATGTTGCATTTTTCAGCCACAAGACAACGACAAGAACCTCTCTGGGCCTGTTAAATTCATAAAGGTCAAAAAAAAAATCCCCAAACCTACAAATCCAACCAAGGCTACTTCCCCCAGACCGAAGATCTGCTCGAGAAGATATTTATCTTTTGCACCAATGCCGTGAGTAACAAAACTAATCTGAAAACCAGAAGAAGCCACTGTAGCTATTGCTGATGCAGTTCTAGTATTGCCAGAATTGTTGGCCTCCTGAAAGCTGAGCTGTAGGCTTTGCAGTACTTCACACCTCTTCTATCATGTCTTTAAAGCCCATGAGATGGGAACACGTCTCCATCTCTCCCCAAAAGGCGGTACCCTGGAGAGAATGGCATACGGCAAGTAACGCCCAGTAACAGACAGCTCTCACTGGACTGAGGGGAAAGGTCTCTGAATTCAATCTGCAAGCTCTACACAACAATCTTACAAAGATTTGTGGCCCCAACACATCCAATGCATAACCAGTTCAGAAGTGGGAGAAGAAATGTAACACAAGTGTTTCAGGTTCATTTTCCCTGCTTATTCTGCTCTCGACAGTCAATGCAAAGACAGTTGGAGTGAGCTGAAAGCTGGGTGATTATTTTCAATATAAAACAGGCAAATCATTCCCGATGTCATGAAAATGATTTCAGATACATACATTTTACTGCACTCTTCCGGTATCGTGCAGTCATTATGCAAAATCTGACCTGGTTTTGTCAGAGATTACAAGCTCCCTACTCCTTGTAACAGGACATGCTGGAAGGTGTCCAGAGAGGGGCCACGGGGATGAGCAGAGGGCTGGAGCCCCTCTCCTCTCAGGACAGACTGGGAGGGTTGGGGTTGTTCAGTCTGAGGAAGAGAAGGCTCCGGGGAGACCTTCTTGTGGCCTTCCAGGATCTGAAGGGGGCTACAGGAAAGCTGGGGAGGGACTTGTTAGGCTGTGGGGTAGTGGCAG
>JANHFX010025342.1:0-20481 GCA_027560015.1 Chloroceryle amazona
CCAAGGAGCGCGGGCGGGGCTGCGGCACAGCTGCTTCCCTCCCGTTTGGAACGTGTGGTTCAGAAATTCCTCGCTTTTCTGAGTTACGCTCCCAAAGGCCACGGTGAGGTTTGGGGGGTTGTTCTGCTCGCGCTGCTGGGAGAACCGAGGAGTTCTGGACAAGTGCCACCCTTCAGCAGAGCTCTGCTTGAATTGCTGTCTCTGCATTTTAGCGCGTCTGAGGCACTGTTTGTTTGGTGTGGTGGCAGCGCACCTGGTGATGCTTCCTTATGGGCAAGGAGACAGCTTATTTTCCTATTGAGGAGCTCTGCTCAACATCAGGGTGGACATCAAAGCGAAAGCTTAAGCAAGTCCTTCCTTAGCCAGAAAAGGCAAAAGGAGTTCAGAAAATGAAGGTACTCAAGTGCTCATCAGGACAGTTTGTTCCTGTAAGCCGGGCAGGTAGTTTCTTCTGGAGAAAATGTTGACATATCATCAAATTGGTTTCTTACCAGTATTTCAGCCTTTGATTCCAGGTTAATAAATGTGTAAATTCTCTGCAGTGAGAATGTGCACCAGTCCAGCCTGAGCCATTACAGATCAGGGACTTGGCAAAATAGCTAAGGACGAATGCACTTGATGTTTTAACCGTGTGATAAAGAAGCTGTTGCCCTTGATGGTTTCATGTGTTTTTCAACACCACAAGGCTGGCCAGGCTGGCTTAGACACCGTAGAGGTAAGTGTAGCATATAGTGTAGATAGGAATGTTTTAGTTTCATGGTGCCTTGGTTGAGATATGTTCAGGGTAATGTTTAATTTGCTGAGACATAAAAAGGTTTTGTTTCTATGTGTGGTTTGAGTCACTTCCTCCACTCAGGCACTGAATGTCTTCTGTGGGCAGCACAGGAGACCTTGGGCGTTATTTTTGGAGAACTGTATCACAGTGGTGTAGGAACTTGAGTCAGTTTTCTGTTGTTTCTAACCTGATTATGGAATTGGTAAAGAGCTAGGTGGATTTATAAAATGTTTTTTTAATTCTTCATTTCATTAGGAGGGGAAATGACAGGTACATTGTAACTTGGGAATTTTTGTGTGTTTACATTGTAGTCGTTTGTATTTCAAAAGTCTGAAGGTCACTTATCTTAAAGTGATCACATAGGTGATTGCATGAAACAAAGAAGCAAAAGGAGTATTACCTCTTTGTCATTTCCACTGTTTTTCCAGAGCCCAAAAATGGAACAACAGAAAGCTTGGAGCTTTAAATGCCACTTCTTAGGAATTCCAGGGACTTGTGTTTTCTTGCCACCACCTGTCAAATACGGTTCTCTCCTTAACATATTTCGTGTTCACAGTGACAGGGAGGGGGATCTTGTACATAATTGCTTTAGGTAGAACAATTGGGCCTAATGCAATGATAGGATTTACCCTGGCTGTTGTTCTGTGCTCTGTTCTCAGTTCTCTCTGGTTGTGTGAATTGCAGCACAGAGCTGCCAGGCTGCAGCGCTCTGGGTTTGTGTCAGTTCAGCTGGTAGCTGCAGAACTTTCATTATTGCCTTGACATCGCTGTTCACGGGTTAACAATTGCTCAAGTTTTGCTGAATTGGGTTAGTTTTAAAGCCATAATTTAATTGTAGGGTAGAAAAAGTAGGGCTGACTTTTGGTGAGGCTTAGTCTTTCTCGGTGGTGGGTAGATGTGATCGGGCTTTTGGGAGTCAACTTCAGCTGAGAGCTGAATGCAATACTCTGCAATGAGGGCACAAAGGAATCACAGATGTGAATTATATTTTGATACTGGTGGTCACTAGTTGAGTTTATGACCAAAATCTATCTTCTCCTGGCCTTCAAGTTTCTTTTTCCTGTGGCCGACTTCAGTTTGGTTTTGTGTGTCTTTTCATTTTGTTGTTTGTTTGTGGTTTTTGGTTGGTTGGTTGGTTTTGCGTTTTGTTTTGTTGTGTTTGGTTGGTTGGTTTTGTGGTGTTTGTGTGTTTTGTTTTGTTTTTTTAATTGCATCATTTTCACTTGTCATGAAACTTTGTACCACAGTTTGTGCTTTGTAACAACTTAGATTGTAAACTATTCAATCAGACTAGAGTGGCATTTGAGTTGAATTGTCAGTGCTATATATCGAAGGGTTATTAGAACTCATGTTTTATACTTTGAAGCAGCTTTTGCATGGTGGAAGGGTGTAAGCCACTCCTGTATCTGTGTGCCTGCTTCTGACTCACTTGAGCCTGCGCTGGAGGCAGGCTGTGTGTCTGACCCAGTACTGTGGCGGTGTGTCCTCATGACTAGCCAGGCAAAATGCTGTCCTCAGGTAGTGCGTGTTGGTTTCACTGTAAACACGCAGGAAAAATTGTGTTTAGTTAGGTTTAGGCTGCCATCTCGTATAGGAAGAGTCTATTTTCATATGTGCACAGCATATCTCAGAGCATCTCTTCTCTAAAGCCTTGGACCGGTCCCGAGAGATACAGAGTCTGATCCAAATATAAGAAATTAGTATGTTGGACCCAGTGCTTTGCCCTTAATAGCACACTAGAAGGCAGAAGGATAATGCGAGATGTAACTGTGCACACATCCCACTTTATGGGTACGGCTGCACGTGAACTGCTGCTGACCAAGGAGAGGGGACCTGTAGGTACATGGTAATAAAACTGAGGGAACTCGGCGCTTCTCTGTAGTCTGCGCTCAGACCTCAGGCGTATCGCACCTGAATACTGCAGCAGCCTGGGGTGGGCGAAATACTTGAATGCTGATCTAACTTCTCAGGGAAGGGTTTCTGGCAATGCCATGGTGAGGTCTGTGCTGCTGCGAGGACACTGCTCTTCATCTGCCTGTGCTTCGTGCTCTGCGTTATTTGTGTTCACGTGGTGCAAGCGTTTCTCCAGCTCTCCCCTGGCTGCCCACTTCCGTTGCGAAAGCCCAGCCAGCCTCCTGCTCCCCACGCTAATCTGTCTCTCCACATACTGAGCTGTTTTCCTCTGCTTCCCAGGGACAGTCATTACAAGAAGCCAGAAATTAATACCTTGAACCTCCACCAAATGCCATGCGGGGAGCACAGAATGCTTCGCAGGGGTGGATAAGTTGTCATCTCTGTTTCGCAGGTGGGGAGAACCTCATCGCTTTGAACTGGTGTCAGAAACCAACCTCATCTGCATGCCAGGTCTTCTAACTACCTGATGGTATGTGCTTCCAAAGGCAACTGTTTGGTCCTCAAAGAACATTTCTGTAAGAAACAGAGTATGACAGTCAGAGCAAGAAGTAAAATTTTCTGTTAGTTTCTCCCTTCTTTCTCAGCCATTTTCCTCAGAACCCATACAGTTTATTCTAATCTCTGAAACCCCCTTTTGGCTTTTTAAATTTATGGTCCCATGAGAGACTTTCTTTAAAAAGAGCTGTTGCTTTCTGAGACACTGTTTATTCTGTAAAATTGAGGAATTCTTCATAGTAATTGCTCTTGAGGCTTTAACTTTACTCCAAAACATTTAATTAAGCTTCTTTCTCTAATGTCCTCTGGCTTCTTTTCCAAATAGTCTTTGCAATAGAAATTTTGACATTGGATTTCAGCGTAGACTAAAATATTAATTTAACCTTGGCTTTTTTTTTTTTTCCTGCCACCTTTTTATTTATATTCAGAAGATTGTGGGATATGGAGATATGCTTATAAGAATATATTTAAGCAGCATATGGTTTGAATCTTTTAGTTTAGCCTTGAGACTGATGTCAAGTGAGATTTTAAACAGGCAAGTTTAAAATGCTCTCTCTTGGGAGTAGATTGTTGCACAGTAACCTTTACTGCCGGAGGATCGTTCCTTTGGGCATTATATGTTCTATATATACACATGGGTAATTTAAAATTGCAGTGTCACAAGCAGCATCACTGAATCAATGCCACTTACTGTGTGCAGGAGCTTATATTGGTTTGGCTTGCTCCCCAAAAGAGTCAGAAACCATAATATTGCATCCCCTGGAAGTTCAGATGGAAACTGATGTGACGCCCCTTTTTGTGGATGTGCAAAAACCTTGCTCAGAAGCACTTGCTGCTGGCCTCAGAGACTGACTTCCATGCTTCATTCACTGGTCTGTGTGCAGTTATTAGAATCACGCAGATGAATAATTTCTCCCATGTTGTCTTTAAGGACAATCCACGAAGTTGCATCATGCATCGATAAGGTGTCTTCCACGAATGTGCTGATGCTTCTGAGGTCTCTGTCTGAGTTACAGTGAACTGGAAAACTGCTGAATAGTAGTGCTTGTGGGAAGGGAGGGTCGGTGAGCAGCAAGTTAATACTCTGCTGTAGTATGGTGTTAGAATAACCACAGCTGGGCTGGAGCCACAACTGCTACTGCTGCTCCCTTCCAGTGAGGACTCCCTTCTCTATAGGATTGGCTTTGAATTTGTTTTATACATACCTTAAAATGGAGCTTTTATTGTCTGGTGGAATAGGTTTCTTTATAGATACTTGGATTTAATAATCTCGAGGACAAATAGGCCCATGTTTTCCTGAACAGCTTTGAAAAAATGACAAATTAATCATTAAAAGAAGGGAAATGTTTCTCTGTTTAACAAAATAGCTTAGGGAAACCTTGAAACTCTTCTTACATATGCCCTGTGTTCTGGGCTAGCAGTGGAAACGGATAAAGTGTCAGTCTTGATAGATCGTTGGAGCTGGGTTTTGGTAGTTAAACAATAATGAAGCTGTTGTATGCTCACAGGGAACACTGCTCTCTGTGCGCGGACTTTGTCCTGGAGAAAGTTTCAGTTGTTCCAGAGCAGGGTGATTTCTCAAATGCAGCTTCTGTGGCTGGTGGCCCAGCTGTCAGCGGCTGCCTGGCCGGGGGCCTTTGCACCAGCCTGGCAGAAGAATTTGGAAACAGTTTATTTTTCAGATTCCAAATAAAGTGTAGATTTCAAAGTCCCTTTTGACTGTATAATAAATAAATAAATAAAAGTAACAATTTAAGCTGGTTCTTATACAGAGACTGATTTATGCTTTTGGAGCTCGGAATTCAGGTTTCTTCCAGCCAGAGACTGATACTTGCGTAATTCCCACCTCACGGGTCCCAGTTGGTGCATGTGGAGACGTAGCTCCTTATCAGCACGGGCAAGCCTAGGCTGTTGTGCATCTTTTTGTGCAAAGGGCTCTTGGGGAAGAGGAGTAAGATCTTGTTTCTTATGCAGAAGCGAAGCGAGAGGGCGTTGATACAGGTATTTAATAAAAATAAAGCCCAAAATCTCAGCTTTCTTTTTGACAAAATTAAAGTTCTTTATGTTGTTATTTATACTTCTTGTTGCTTCTTACTTGCTCCTCTGACTTGAAGAGAGATCTCAGACAGACTTTGCAATGGAAATGACTAAATCAAGAATGTCATTCTGAATGCAGTAAGAAATTCCTGCAAAGAATTGAAGTTCCTTCTTCAGCTTGCTGCTGGGGCTGCAGGAGTGAAATGCAATGGCTGCAGAAGGTGCATGGAGAATGCTGTTGGAATTTAAAGCACCAGTAAATGACTGCTTGTACGTAGCAAAGTAAAGCACTTAAAAACAAACTACTTGCAGCATTTCTTTTTATCTGCCCGTGTCTGCCTTCAGAGACATCTTAGATCTGCAGCCAGCTTTATCTGATTGTCTTGAGTGGTGCCCACACCACCTCTGAACTCTTCCCCGGGTGAAAACCAACTTAGAGATTTCAGAATGTGTATCTTTTAGAGCTGGTATATAGCACATTCAATACAATTTTACCATTTCAGTTTGTTCACCTTTTGCTGTGCTAAGTGACATTTGTATCACATTTTCACACAGTGTGTTCAGCTGCATCCAATGAAGCCTTTTCTTACAGGGGAACATAGTCCAAACCAAGCCCAACTCCCGAAAGACTTTACTTCATCGAAGTGAAGTAAGATGATCGGTCTTGGAATGAGTTCTGTCTCCTTGTCAGTATTTTCCAAAGTACTCAAAATCCAAGTAATTATTATGGAGGTCTAAGCTTGCTTCTGGATGTGAATCAATAATACAAGTGAAGGCTTTTATTGTTCTGCCTGGAATAACAGATGCCAGCTTGAAAGTAAATCTGTAATACACGGTAGTATTTCCTAAAATTTCCTCTGAAAAAAAAATGAAGTGAAGGATATAAACTATTACTGTCTACTCTATACTTGACTGATCAGCTTTAATGCTTGATTATGGAGAAAACAGTCTAAAAATATTTATCAGACCTTCTGAACTGTTAAATGAAAAGGAATTTACAACATCCACAAAAGATTTGAGATCTATAATCCTAGATGTTTTTCTAAGCAGCAGTTTGACAGCATGCTGCCTCCTTCAGATGTTATTGTCTCAAATACCAAGACTGTTTGTCATCTTTTTTTTTTAAATAATTATTTTTGTGTTTTGTCCGAATGTTAAATTGTTAGAATGCTGTGCGAAAGTGCAAGGAGGCCATTCACACGTCTTCCAGAAGTGCCTGTGAGCTGTGATAGTTCTCTGAAAATATTTAATTCCATTATGAATATGGTACTGCTTTGAAGAAATGGAATATTAACTTGATTCCTCTCCCTGATGAGATATTAGCTGTATTTTACGTGCAGAAAACTGAGGCACGTGGAACCGAAGTGGCCCAGATGCAGAGAACATCTGTAACAGAGCTGAGAACCCTGAACAGTTTTAACGGAAACCAAAAATCCTCTCCGCAACCTCAATTGTCCCGTATTATTTATCGCATTATTAATATGAAAATAATCCCACCATTGAACTTATTGAACTTCAGGTGGCTGGTTTTTTCAACAGGAGTAACTGGCAGGTGATTTTGTGTGCGTTATTGAAAATGGAGCAGTTTCTGCTCAACTATTGAACAGAGAAAAGGAGAACTCAAAATAAAAGAAAATTCGTGTTGATGTTACCGGGTTAGTGGTGGAAAAGATTGTATCACAAGGACCTTCTTATCAGCAGAAGTTGTGTCTGCTTGTGCTGAAATGCCAGAGAAGTTGTTGCTTGTTTGGGATCTGAGAACAGAAGTGAAGAAGTTTTGAGGTTTTATTTTAAAAATAAGATCCCTTTGCTGTTCAAGGGATGTGTGAAAGTGCAAGACAGCACAGTATCTGTTCCCAATTTCCATGATAGTTTGTATCTTGTTTTCTTTTTTTAATGTCCCCACACTAGGATTTAGTCTAATAAAAAAATCTTGTCTGTCACGTTGCAAAGCAAACCAACACAGAATGGAAAGTAGTGCTTCTCCCAGTTGCAGAGAAGCAAACTGAAAATGTGATGATGCCTGCGTACTGCAAAGGTGAGAAGAAAACCCCCAAAAAACCAAGGCAAATTTAAAAAAAAAAAAAAAAATTGATTTATAAACCACAGTGATTTCTAGAGCACTGACTTATGATGTCTGAATGCCTGGGCTTGCCAGAAATGGTGAACTGAAATGTGACCTTACTCTGCTTGTTGGCTTGGGCCAGATATGGGAAATTTCCTCTTCATGACAGAGGCAGGGAACCCAGACGATGCAGCCCCATGCTGGAAGCTTTCCTTACCTGGTATCCCCTTGGTCTTTTTTGCATATATATTTTGTGCAGGTAGGATCCAACAATGATTTAATGTTCGTCAATCCAGACTTTCTGCTTTGATCAGCACAAACTGCAGCGATTTTAGGTGAGCTGAGCCTTCAAAGGATGCCCTCTTCTGCCTCAGCTGACAGCACATGCAGCTGCTCAAAAGGCTTGATGCAGAATTTTAACCTTCTGCCATAATATACGTACAGAGATGTGACAAGAAAGGAAATGTACCTTTGGGGGGGGGGGTCATGGCTTTGGTTCCAAGAGAGAAATGTTTACCTGTGTGGTTTTTACTGATATCGTAGGTGAGCTCCTGAAGAATCTTCTGGGTCTATTATCCTTCAACTCAGTAACCAGAAATACAGGAGGAGGTGGCTGCCGCGTTTGTTCATCTTTCAGTTTGAATAAAGCCCAGATCTCAGTCTGTGTTGTTTTGGGGTTACTCGTCCTTAATGTCCTGCAGGGATGGAGGCTGGAAGAAGGAGAGTCATGGCAACTGAACAAGGACAGTGGTAACAGAACCAGTCTAGAATATTTCCACCCTAGAAACAAGCACTGTATAGATGGTTGGAAAGGGACTTTTTCACAGCATCTGTCCTGTGAATGTTACAAGTATTTCATGCTAGTCCTGCTGACCGCCATGGGATGGGAAGGCTTGAACTTTCCCTTAGTTTTCAAGCTCTTAATCAGAGCTGCCTGCAAGCAATTTTGAATTTCAAACCCTTCAGTGCTAAATGGAGATTGGCACAAAAATGACAGCATTTATGAAAATGCTTTAAGAGTTCAACTTTGAAGTCTCTCTCAAACTTTCACTTGTACTAACTTATTTCAAGGCAGGGCAAGGTGTTTTTCCCCATCCACAGGTCAGATGACTAAACCATAAATCAACTGACTTTTTATTCCAGTATCTCTTGTTGTTTCAGTATCAAAAGTAGTATTCAGGGTTTTAGTTGTTTTTTCTCCTTTTCATTGCTATATTCAATATCCTGAACCTTTCTTTAACTGCTGACAAACTCAGAAGTATTTCTGCAGTCTGGGAGAGCAGAGCTTTCCACACCATTTCAGGTGTGACGTACGTGCTGGTCCTTGGACATGTCTACAGAAGGAGATGATATGTAGTTGCTTTTTATTCTATATTAGCATCTAGTTTGGATTTTAATTCAGATTAATTTGGAATAGGCATAGCTGCAAAATGAGTCTGCGGTGTTTGTACTTGTTATGATGTGCCTCAATTATATTCATTCAGATCTTTTTCAGTATAGCCAAACAAAAATGATTATTTTTTCTTGGGCTACAGGTAAATAGGTTAGAGGTTGCCGACCAGTCTGCACAGATCTTTGGTGTGTGCAGTTTTACTGCATGAGGACTGTTCCACACGTATGAATTCCAGAGGGTTTAGGTTGATTTTCTACTGACAGCTCGTGAAATAAGGGGAGGGGAAAGACTAGGCTTTGTGTGTGAGGAATGTTGAAGCTATCTTTTGGTTTCTGGGGAGGTAAAAAAAGGGGAAAAAAAGAGAAGATTTAAATGTTTACTGTTTAAAAATAGACCCAGAGCTTGGCATGGAAAGTAATTTATGGGATTTCCAACTGGTGCTTTAGCTTATCAGGAAAGTCTCTTCATTCTGAGAGTCAGAGACGGTGATAGCATGGAGTCTTCAGTACATTAGTGCCAACTGCAATCCCAATTTCAGACAAACTTATGTAATTCTGACTGATGCTATACCACCTCCACACCAAGATCAGCTGTTGGACGGATAACACTGCAAGGCTTAAGATTGTACTTCTAAGTGTCTCTATTTTGGGAGCAGCTTCATCTCTTTGAATCCTTGGGCACCAGATGGAATAGGGAGTTTCTGTGCACATCGCTGCAATCTGGGGTGAGATGCCTCCTGTGTTCTGTGTCCCTACCCTGCTGCTGTCGACTGGGGGTAAGGGATTTTATAAGTTCAGGGAGCTGTGTCTGGGATAATGCTTCTCTTTCTCCTCTGTTCAACTGCCCCGTACGCCTGTGCTTCATTCCAAAGATGAACTGCTGATGAATACGTGATTTATCCAGTTGGAGAAAAACTTCATGTCACAATGAAACAAGATGTGCAGCTGTCATCATAGGCCTCTTTGGCCAAGGATTGCAATGGCAATAGCTTGATTTCTTTTTATCTTTTATGAAGTGAGAACTCTAGTGATATGATGAAAATACAAATTGACATAGTTTCTCCTCCCCTTTTTTCTCCATCTCCCTACATGCCCCCCATTTAGGAGAAGAGTGTCATTAAAGCCATCCAGCCCTGGTTGCCCTCTTCCACGGTGAAAGCTGAGACAATTGAAAGCTGGTCCCCTGATGGCCCTGGTTAAATTGTGGAATGGCTCCTGCTTGTTTGTAATACCTGAATGCTGAAGTCATTTAGTTCATAACAGTCTTCTGTAGCAGAGTAGAAAATTATTTTGAGCAACTTCCTATTCTGGGCAATGCAAAGTTAGCAAAGTGAGTGAGGTATTTGTAGGGTTATGAGGAGGAAAACTCCGTGAAAAGTTTATGTTGTGCCTTGGGAGACCATTTTTGGCTTTCAGGTGGGTACAGATCCAGCTACCCTCCCCCAGCTATTGCTGTGTGGCTGTCACAGAAGAATGGTCTGGATGGGTTTGGAGATGAAGTATGGAGAGTATGGAATAACGACCTCTCTTGAATAGAGCTGGTTAAAGAAGCTATATAGTTATTTAAATGTTCAGGTTTGCATTTAGCAATTTATTGCTACATATTACAATTTTAGTAGCTGCCCACTGCTTGAAAAAAACAGCTGCCTGGAGCTAAATCCAAGGAAGACTTGTGAGGATGTGAATGGACAGAGAAAAGAATTCAGAGTGCAAGCCGGCATTGACCTTTTTTGCCGTCATGAAAAGGACTGATTGAAATGGCAGGTGATAGTGGAGGATTCCTGGACTGCTCGTTGCTGAAGTTTTGACAGGGAGCTCCCACTTTCGCTGCCACAGTTGTGTGGGGGACAAAGGAGAGAGACCCACGCAGGATGCTTGGGGGCTGAGAGTGGTAGTAAACTGGAGTACTCTGAGTCTTACTTCTCTAGCGTTTTCTTTCATCTCCTCCTGACTTGGTTCATGCTCTAGATTACAGCTGACTTTATTTTGTCTAACTGATGAATACTCTGTTAGTGAGAAAGAGCACACAGGGTTTTTTAAATGTTTTTCAGCATAGCAGGCGGGTGGAAGGGAGATTGTCTAAGGCCACAGCACAGTACTTGGGAAAAGGGGAGTGCTTTGGAAAAGGACTAAGTAATTGAGATAGACTGGATAAGATAAATAATTTTCTAAAACCAGTCAAATGATTTCATAAAACACTTTGTTTTGTTTTATGTTAACTTGCTGGAAGAATGGCACCGACTTGCAGAGGGTAAAGGCTGTTGTTGAATTTCTGTCTTGTCAGATGTCTAGAGACCTGATTACCAGAAGAACTTTTTATCTAAATATTTTTCAATATATGAAGTGCAATTTTGGGGTCAAATTAAACAGTTTATACTGAAATAATACATGCCTCCAGGTACCCGGTGCCTTTTAAAACAAAACAGGATTTCCAAGCTTCTCATGTTAAAAATGGGAAAAATTGTTTGGTTTTACTTTTGTTACGGAGAGAGAGAAAGTGGGTGAGTGTGGAGTTTGCAGTTCAGGTGCAAGGCTGGGAGTCCAGTGTGAGGGTGGCTGTTTCTGCCTTTGGATTTTGCTTCCCATGCAGTACTCTGTGAATCAGACAGCTTTCTAATCTCATTTTCTCAATTTTAAAATGAAAATTGCAGCTCTCTAGTTACAAGAACCGCTTGAAGCTTAGATCCTTTGTGATCCTTTAGGTCCTGGTAACAGTACTGGGGGGGTTTGGTGATGGGCAAAGGTGCTGTTGCTGAAGGTAACAAACAGAACATCAGCAAGTGTTGCTGAGACAGAGCATGCTGAGAAACACTGCTAAAGCTGCAAAATGTACTTAGAATATCCACTGTGTTGTTTTCATGTATTTGAAAACTGTAATTCTTAATTTTCCCCTCTTTGAAGCAAATTTTCTAACGGCTTACCTTGCAAATGATTTACTCCAATGTAAACCAGATTATAGCATGATTATAAAAGGATCCTGATAAAAGGATCTTTTTATTTGCATGATGGTTTCCTCCGTACTGTATAATTTAGGAAGTTACTTTGGTACTTCTCTCAGTATCAGCAATAATCGAAGGCGATAGCATTTTAGTGAAGTCGTGTGTGGCAGACTCTGTGCTGTGGCCCCGTTCCAGCTTTTTCCTGCCCTGCTTTGCAGCCTGCCCCAAGGGGCTGTGCTGTTTACTTTCTGCTCTGTGGTAAATGGATGCAACTTCCTTGATTAAAACGCTTCTGCGCAGCCACGTTCTCTTCCTCTGGGCTCGCATGCTCGGGGAAGCAGTGCACCTAGCAAATACACATGCTGCCGAGTCCAGTTGTGTGCCCCGCTCCCCGGTCTGGCTCCTGGGATGTGCTGTGTCCCCAGACTTCTGAGATGTCTGGTGCCAGGCTTCCGAAGGCATCTCCGAGGTGGAGATGCACAGATGCAGCTGTGTCCTGCTGTGTTAAAGAGGGTCTGAAGATGGATTACCAGAAAGTATCAGCTGCATGTTGTCCGCAGCCAACAGGAGAGGTCTAGAGAGTGTCCAGACGTGGGTTGCCAGGATTAGCCTGCTTTGCCCATCAAAAGCAGCCAGTGGACATGGGTGTGCAAGCTGTTCAAATGCAACCGCTCACCCTGATGTGCCCAACAGCACAGGCATTCTTGGATGCACAGCAGCCTGACCAAGACACCACAGAAACTCACCAGGGCACTCGGTTGTGACTGTGCTCGGTGCAGACTGGCCTGAATGCTCTCTCCTCTGTCTTCGTAGCCGGACAGTTTCTCACCTGAAAAATTTTTGAGTGACATCACAGTTGCCGATCAGACTGGTGAGTCTGATATCATATATTTGTCTTTGTGAAGAATATTGGTGTTGCATATTTAGATGATTAGGTTGTGAAATGTCTCCAGGCATTTTGAAAGCACGGAACAAAATGGAAAAATACCTTCTCCCTCCAACACAAAAATTCTGTCTCTCTTCCCCTGCCCACTGACGTTTCTAGCTGTGATACAATGCTGATATTTATTTACTTATTCTTTCAAGATGTGCTGTCACCTTGGGCGTGCATGAACTAGTACCTATACTCATAAACACATATTTTCCTATCCCTAGGTAAAAACCTTATGCGTTCAATCCAGTTGTTGTATATGTCAACTGTACGTGCTTTATGATCAGCCAGGGCTAGTCCCTCACTCTCTATTTTCTCACGCCTTATACTGGTTAAGACAACACCTCTGCAAATCTGCTCAGACTGGCAGCCTGCCTCCTTCCATTGTGCCTCCTGCAAATGGCTCATTTGCTGCCTTTTCCACCTGTCTCAACATATGGTTGCTCCCATTTATCATAATCAAGGCTGTACCTGTCACACAGGCTGATAAAAATAATACTTCATGGATAAATGTCCTTTGAGCAGATTTATTGATCCTTCTGTTACCAAGTAAATACTAATTTTTGACCAGGCAAGGTGTGAATTCAGTTTGTATGAAATAGATTATTAGTGAAATCAATTTTAGCAAGGCGTTTGTTGCCAGTGCGGGTTTACTGAAACAAAGGGGGGAAAAGAAAAAAGTAAATCTTAACAATGAGCAACTGTACAATGCTATTAATGAGGAACTGAGATGGTTAACTCATTAAATACTTAAATCACTGCAGAACAACATCATGAAAGTAGGATCTGATTAATTTTGCAGGGGATAGAGCATGGAATAACAATGCAAAAATACTAATTTTAAATGTACATTAGAAAGACATCATTGTTTAAAGCCACACTGCCCTGTTCTGGCTTTCTGAGTAGACTTCAGTGATCTCCAAGCTGCTGGAAATGGCAGAAACTGCTGCTTTTGTGACTTGCATTAATCCCAGTCTTGGTTTGTTGCCTTGTAAGCTGGGTCTTACCAGTGAATGTGGTTTTGCTGTTGTGGAGGCTGCACAACAGGGTAGAGGTTGGGTCCGTGTCATTCTACAGCACCTATACTTGAAGCACACAGACCTTACTGGATTCTGCAGTTTGGCAGTTCTCGGGTGTGTAGCAGAGTGAGAAGACTGAGAACTCCTGAGAAACAGGAGAAGACACTTTGGGATCATAGCAGGGTTCTGAAAGGTGGTAAGAAGGTAGTTAAGGAGGATGGCATCTTGCTAAATGAGGTGGAGCATGGTGATTCAGGGAGCTAATAGAAACGAAGCGTACTGCGGACAGCAGAGTCTTCCTGCAAGGGCAGCTGATGAGCAAAGATTACAGCAAAGCTGCTGTCTTGCACGTCCCTCCCTTTTTGGCACCTTTCTCCATTTGTAGTAGCCTCAAGCATCATGAGCCCTGCTGTTCCAGTGGCTGAAGGCCTCTCAGGAGGAGGAGTACTTATTGCTGTGGCTTTTCCTTGTGGGAGCAAAGTCAACTGCCCATGGGAGTTCAGTTCCCTTTGATCCCTTAACTCCAGTGTATCCTTGGTGCTACTGCATTCCAGCCCCAAGTACCAGAGCAGTCCCAGGAAGAAGGCAGACACAGTCATTGGGAGCTTTATTATACACAGCTGAAAGCTCAGTGATTCTGACAGATGTTCACTTGTTCTAGTCCCTTATTATTTGCACTCTTAGCAGAGTAAGGGACAATTTTATGTTCAGACATAAACCAGTTTTCCTACATAGCCAAACCCTACCTGCTGACAGAAATCCACAAGGCACCTGTAATAAATCCTGTCTGCAGACAGCCATTTCTGAGACTCCAGCCAGCAAGGTTATGATATAAATATTGCATGTATAGTGAGAACCTGAATTCATGTGCTCTTTAAATGATGAAAGTATAAAAATCCAGGCTTGCATTATGAATACTGTCTTCAGCAGCACATTGGAAGAAAAAAATTTACATCACTGGAGTTTCCTCTGGAATTAAATCGTACATGCAAATTTATACAAAATTCATAGTGATGTTAATGAACAGGTGAATGAAATGAATGTCACTCTTCGCTTTAAAATCAGTGGAGAGTCACAGCATTCACAGGTCCATGCTGGGGAAGAAAAGAAAAAAGGCATGATAGAGTGCTAGCACTGCTTCGCCCACAGACCATGGCAAGCAGCTCCCTGTCCAATATTATTGGATTTCTTTTGGCTTTTCCTTAAAGAGACTCAAGAATAAAGATAAGATAATCCCCCTTCCCAAAAACAAGGCCAGCGTGATGATTGCCATGTGGGTGGATGCTTTTGCAGGTCCAGGATAGGCTGTTTGACCTTGCATCTCCACCCTTGGTGAAGCTGTTTTGCTCTTGCAGATTCTTCAAGCACAACATGCAGTTATGATTCAGGGCTGAGTCCTTTTGGCTGCTTGAAGTCATAGAATCATAGAATCATCAGGGTTGGAAGGGACCTTAAAGATCATCTTGTTCCAACCCCCCTGCCACAGGCAGGGACACCTCCCACTAGAGCAGGTTGCTCAGAGCCCGGCCTTAAAAACTGCCAGGGATGGGGCTTCCCCCACCTCTCTGGGCAACCTGTTCAGTGTCTCCCCACCCTCATGGTGAAGAACTTCTTCCTAATGTCCAATCTGAATCGACCCACCTCTAGTTTTGATCCATTCTCTCCAGTCCTATCACTGACCAACAGCCTAAAAGGCCCTCACCAGCTTTTTTGGAGGCCCCCTTCAGATACTGGAAGGCCACAATAAGGTCTTCCCAGAGCCTCCTTTTCTGCAGACCAAACTGCTCCAGCTCTCTCAGTCTGTCCTCACAGGAGAGGTGCTCCAGCCCGCTGACTCCAGGTGGGGTCTCACGAGAGTGGAGTAGAGGGGCAAAATCACCTCCCTCGACCTGTTGCTCACACTTCTCTTGATGCAGCCCAGGATATGATTGGCTTTCTGGGCTGCAAGTGCACACTGATGGCTCATGGTGAGCTCCCCATCCACCAAGTCACCTGCTGAGTGCCTCCCGTACAGCTTTCAGTTTCCCAAAAGGCATCCAGCTGCACAGTTAAAGCAGTGGCCAGTATGAGCATCATGTCCATGAACAGTGATGCCAGCTGCTGTCAGCAATGCCTCTGATGTTAGTTGTGCCAGTAAATCAACATCTTTTATTCAAGAAGTTGCTTGAGAATTCCTGAAATCTGTGGTGCCATTGAGTTTTCCAAACTGCTATGTCCATATTTGTCAGGTTACTATATTTAACAAGCCCTGGGCACAACAAAGTAGCTCTTTCTGCTGGAAATTTTTTTCTCTGGACATTTATTTGTCACTCAGTGTAGTTGGGGAGCTCCTGGTGTGCAGAGCAGCTGTTCATCTGCAGAGGACTGACAGGCTTTCCCAGGGCAGGGCTTTCTAGGTCTGATACTCAAACTCTTCCACATCTGTACCGACAACCAGTTCATGGCAGCATTGCTTATGGAAGTGACCAGCTCCTGGATGGTGCTGACTACATCCCTCTGGATGGGTAACAAAATAAATAAAGGATCAGTTAGGCTGTAGCAAACATTGAGGAGATATCCAGGAAATCGCCATTCTAAAATTTCAGTATGAAATTCCTCTTGCTGCTCCCAGTCCTCTCCCACCCACAGTGCTGATTTCCTGAGTTCTAGGACAGATCCTGCACAAATCCCTCTTGAGGCAGCTGCTGAACCTTATCTGCCTTCCTTGTTGTTGTCTTAGTGCAGTTGTAGGCAGCTGCAGAGACATTTTAGCATTCAAAGCCTCAGTGACGTGTGCTTGGTGCTACAGCCATCCATTAGCAAAGCTTTGCCTAATTGGTGGCAACATTTTTTTCTCACGCATCACAGCCAGCGAATCTTCCAACTCTCAACAGCGTAATTTGTGCTTTTCAGCCATTGTGGTCTCCTGGAAATTTGGAAATGCTAGCAGATAGCTACAAAATTCACTAGGGCAATGCTGACCGAGATGCAGAGCATGATGGCCACTGTACGGGCAGAGGTGGAGCGGGCAGAGCTGCAGTTGGGGCTGGCTGTGGCACTGCCCAGTGCTGTCCCCAGCCTGGCTGCCGTGTTGAGAGACGATGGCTGCTGGCTGGCCTGGAGGAGAACCCTGCCTTGTGTAATTGCTGATGGTGGCACAACAGCAGTGTGGGGTGCCAGCTCATGGCATAACGTATGTGCTCAGCAGGAACCCACCAGCCTCCTGAGACCCTGACAAGTGAGGCGAGAGCTGTCCCTTACTGTCACCACCAGCACAAAGTGTTGTTCAGTGAAGCATCTTTGTCAATTTAAATGCTACACGTAGGCAAGCCCTCACTTAAGCTTACACCTAGGTGTAGAGGTCCTTCAGGAATTAAAACCTGGCGTATGGTGCTACTGGCTGAAGTTGTGTGCCTGAGCTGTAGGAATGGCTGTTGTGTTCCCATGTCCTCCTTTCTCTAAAGTTGGGAGATCTCTTTGGAAAAATGCTAGCGATCGGAGGGCAGTCCTGGTTATTGGTTGGTTGTTTATGGATGTTTCCCTCCCACGCTTTTGTAGCTGAGCAGGATTAAGGTTGTTCTAAAGTAACATCTGAGCCTTTTGTCAACCATTTTGATTCCTGGCACTTACACAGAACTACAACTCCAGATGAATGCAGAGTTCTTTCTTATTTTGTCCTAGTTCGTGCTCTCCCTGGTGTTTTGCTTCCCGATGTTTGACATGTCGCAATGTTCCAGAGTGAATTAGTGGGCTGTCCTTTCGTAGGAAAACAAAGTTTTTGGGACAGGGAATAGCATTTGTGTGTTCTGTTATCTTGGGTGGCCTTCAGTTTGCGGGGGTCCTGAAGCAGGAATGGATGCCGTTTCCGACTCCTGTGGAGGTTGTGAATACTCGTTTGACTGTACAGCTTTCGTGTTGTTTAGATTTGCAATTCCTAGGAGCAAATTGACCCTTCAAACGGCATAGTTTAAAATAGAAATTCAGTATTTTTGCAGTAGAAAGGATGTGTTAACTTTGGAGAGGGACAGATAGCTTGAAAATTAATGTGCAGAAAGAAAAAGAGTCATTGTTTCTTTGATGTATGACACGTAAAGTAAGTGTTTGGATTGCAGTGCGGAGCTAATACCAATGGATGATGTGGTTTTTCTGTTTGTGGAACACTTCTTGCTCTGTACTCACTGAGACCACAGTTGCTGGTCCAAGTGCAAGTTACACTACAGCACTGTGCACATCAGTTATTCTAAGAATTGTTTATCATGTCGTGAATCTGTAGATTTTTACTTAAACATTAAAATCTGCTGAGCCTGCAGGGCAGAGCTCATTGGTAAGCTCACCATTGTGGATTTCGAAAGGCATATGTCCACTGCAGTGACAGCAGTGGCTTTGACGAGCCAAATTCAGCTAGGTTTTGAAAGGATTAAAGATGCCACTAAAGCTACAGCTACTGGAACAGCACCAAACAGCAAAAGCTTCTTAATTCAAGTACATCAACCCAAAAGACTTAGCATGGCTTAAAGAAAATAATACATCAAGAGAACAGTATGTGAGTATATTATACCAAATAACCTTTAGGACTCATACCAGCCCCTTCCCTGGGGAGCGTGGAGTTTTACAGTGGCAGTACTTACTGAAGCAAAAGAACTGAGTTGGCTGTGTAGCTGGAAGATGATTTCTTTCCAGAAGTTTATAAAATTGATCAGTTGCTGAACACTGTCACTGCTGGACTTGATTTTTAAGACATAAAAGAAGCACAGTCCAGGAACTCCAGTGTGAGTGCTGAAGTGCAGAGGAGGCAATTTGTATTCTGTTTGCCAGTAAGTGATGACACATGGTGGGTGCTCTAGAAACTGAATGCCCAGAGGAATTTGGATTTCTTTGTGAACTCCCCAAAGCAAGTTTAGAGCAGTGTGTATCTGGAGCACAGCTGCATGGGTGGTCTGAGAAGACTCCAAAACTGTGCGTTTTGCACCCGACTGTTGGGAGATTTGGTAAGTGTATGTGTGTCACTATTTGGCTTGCAAGAAAAAAACAACCCAAAAACTAAGCAAGTAATTTGTGTCTCAGATGCAATTGTTTTCCCACGTAAGTTACAGGAAGCTGGTATTTGATTTTTCTTACACTGCTGACATTTACTCCCTGTGTGATGATTTAGCTTTGTCATGCTGCAAACTCCGTTGAGAACTGGCGTATGTTAAATTAGTGGCTTCACTGTCCTTGTCTTTTTTTTTCTTTTTTAATCTTTTCAGATTTGTAGCTGTAAATCTGTAGAGAGATTTAGAATAAAATTGAATAATATCCATCTTTGATCTGCTGCTGATTTTAATGAAATGTATGAGACATAATTTGAGCTGCTGTTTGCTTTTCCTGATGCACAGAAATAAAGTCAGCGTATTATGGCATATGTGGAATAGAGGCAGCCTCTTGGTCATAGAGCCTTACACAGCCTACTGGAATGTAAAATTTATCTTATCTTCACCATATTCTCTTAACTCCATTAATAACTATCCTGAACTTTGTCCTTTCTTAGCAAAGGCAGGACTGGGCATGTGGTTTTCGCATGTGCTTGGAAATCAGAGGAAAGATCAGAACTTACAAACACACTGTCAGAAATAAATTGCTGTCAGGAAATTGAAATACGCCTTTTATGTTTTATTCTCACTAGAGCTGACAGATTGTTTCCTGTGTCATTTCTAAGGTGTCTCTTTTCCACTTCCAGTTATTATGTGGGCAAGCTGCTGTAACTGGTTCTGTCTGGATGGCTCACCTGAAGAGATGCAGCCGCAGCCACAGGCAGGAGCTGGAGCCCAAGCCTATTCCAACCCTGGGTACAGCTCCTTCCCGTCTCCCACTGCTTCTGAACAGAGCTGCAAAGCCTGCGGCATGCACTTCGATAGCTCCTCCAGGAAGGTGAGTCACAAATGTCTTCTCTGGCATCTGACTTCCATTTTTTACAGAGAGTGATTTGAAGAGAAATGGGTGCACAGCTGGGACCTCTGATGTGAGGACAGAACGTGTGGGGAAAGACAGCTTGCCTTTACTTTGGTGTCTTTAGTCATCCTCCTGCCAGTAGCAGGCAGAGTTAAAGATGACTGGAAACGCAGTAGTTAACCTTCAGTAGACTTGCCTTTCCCAGGCACTGAAAGAAGCAAGCCTAACTGCTTGTAAACATGTCGAGGAGCATTAACTTTAACACGAGTTTTAAAATTTGTTATTTAAAAACACTAATGGCCTTTAAAAAAAGGACAGTTGTGGCAAGAAGTTCTGTAATCTGTGCTTTTGGTAAAGGAAGATCTACATGGCTCTTCTCCTAACTGTTGTTGCTTAAACTAAAAAGCCATATAAGTTTGAGGTTGTGTGTAGAAAGGCAAGAAAAAACAAAACAAAACCAAACAAAAAGCCCAACCAAACAACCAAACAAAAAACCCCAAACAAACAAAAACCCCACCACCAACAACAACAAAAAAACCCCAACCAAACAAAACAAACCCCAAACCAAAACGAAAAACCAACACCAAATCCACTTTACCTTGGTCAGACCATAAATTACTCTGTCTTTCTTGCACCTTTTTATTCATTTCTGCTGGCACCTGAGAAATAGTAAGTCTTGGCAGAGCTGTTGCTTTCTACTGACAGAATAACAAGGATATTTCTGCATTTTTGCAATAAGAAGTGTTATTGTTCCAGAAATCTAGAAATTTATATTTTGGTAATAAATTTTGGGGGCTGGGTATGTCTGGTAATGCATTTTGGGTACCTAAGTATGCTTAGATTTCTGACAACAGGCAGGCAGTGGGTCAGCTGGAACGGGGTGGTGATGGAAACATAGAATCCTCAAGGTTGGACAAGACCTTTAAGATTGAGTCCAACCATTAACCCTGCCCTGCCAAGTCCACCACTCAGCCATATCCCTGGGCACCACGTCTGTACAGCTTTGA
>JANHFX010025342.1:20581-36181 GCA_027560015.1 Chloroceryle amazona
CTGGCTCCACTCCAGCCCCTCGATGTCTGTCTTGTATTGAGGAGCCCAAAACTGAACCCAGTACTTGAGGTGTGGCCGAGTACAGAGGGGCAGTCCCCTCCCTGCTCCTGCTGGCCACACTGTTCCTGATACAAGGCAGGATGCCATTGGCCACCTGGGCACACTGCTGGCTCATGTGTAGCTGCCTGTTCATCTGTCCATCAGTCACAGCATGTGACTCTGAGTGATGTTGTCTTCAACACTGTCATCATTCGTGTGATGAGTCTTCACAAGCACTCGTGGAAAGAATTCCTGTGGATCTAGTACTTGCTCTTCTGTGTAGCAGCAAATAGAGGATGTAGATGGTTCTGCTTTTGAAATGAAAACAATTTGCTCAATTAAGCATGGAGTGTATAGTAGCAGTGCTAGAACAATCATCCCATTTTTCCTAGTATCTTCTAAAATACATGATCTAATATAAGCTGTTTCTTGTGCCGATGAAGAGTCCTCAGTACCGCTCGATATACAGGGAAGCACGCTGACTGATTGGGGCTGGGTATAGCTCTGGTGTGCAAATGGCAGAGGATCTGCTACAGCGATTCCAGATGTTTCTGCCCCCAGCAGACTTCCCTGGTTTTCTGCTGGAGCTGGCTGTCGGTGTAACTGGGGCAGCAGAGCACGATGTGCGTTTGTGTCTCAGCTGCTCCCATTCAGTGAAGACTATCATTGAAAATGTGTGTGAGGTTTATATTCTGTATTGTGAAGTGGGTTCCTAAACCTTTCACCTTCCTTCTGACACCACAGCCACTGAGCACTGATCTCTGGGACTGACTTGAGCTGGATGGCTACAGGTGGCAGGGCGTAGACAGTGCAGGAAGGTCTCTTGGATCATCCATCAGTCGTGGGTCTCCAGGAGAGAACTGAACACACAACTGATAAAACACTGACATGTTTGTAAGACATGTTAATGCTGCTGACAGGAGCTGTGAAGTGTATGAATTTTCACTTTGCTGCCATGAGAGCACAGAGAATTCTGCGTCCTGTCCCAGGAGAGGAACTCCAGTGTCCAGTTAACATTTATACTGAAGTACAATGGATAAAAATTAATTCCTTCTGCACTGGTGACCATAAGGATAACCTAGATTGCTTTAAAAAACCAAACCCAACAAACAAAACCCTGAAGAGCACAACAGTGGTATCTTAAGTACTTGATCTTTTATCATAATCCTACTTTAATTTTTGTATAACATGTCACCTACTGAAAGGATTAGGGTAGGGGACATTTGAGTGGAGCATGCACTAATAAGATGTTTCCAAGTAACTGTTGGAGTATCTTTAAAAGATGTAAAATTTAATCGTGGTAGCGAAAATCTCAAGTCTTTTTATTTATGTTTTCCTTGCCTTAAATGACTTTTGTGATCTTGGTTTTCTGCAACAACCTGGTTCTACAAAGAACAGGCACTCTTGGTGGGTATGTCAGGTTATTATTCCTCCCATTTTCTGGTTTCAGTGCCTTAAACTGGCTGACATTTTCACTAAGATGCGTTTCATTACATGCTTGCAGTAAGAGCTCCTGGCAATCTAGAGTGCAAGATTAACCTCCGCCTGAACAACAGTAGCCGTAGTGAAAGCTTGACTGTTGGCATTTCTTCAGTTTTATCCTGCACACAGAGAAGATCCAAGTGTTTTAACGCCCCGTCCTGGTATCTCTCGGAGACTAGAGCAAACAACCACGAGCAGCTTCCAGTCTGGACTGATGTGAAGCGTTGTGCTTCTGTTTGACTGTCCTGCCAGTGTGCTGCCTGTTAGTACACATCCTTCCCAAGTGGTCTGACCTTTTAAGAACAGGTTTTCATTTAAAATATTTGAGACAAATCATTCTGAAGAGACCAGTGTCTTCAACCATTGCCCTTTCAGTCAGAGTTCAACAAATATATCGAAGCTGTAAAAGCTGCCTAACACTGAGATAAGACAAACGGCTTCTGTGCATCTTTCAATACTCAGTGCTCAGACAGAGGCAGGGGATTTTTTTTCTCTCAAGATAAGAACTGTTAAGGCAGAGTCACGCCTGGTTTTATTTTGACTTCACAACTGTATAATTTGATACCTAAAGCAGACTTCTGTTATTACTGTTGATTGCTTGTAAAAAACCACGATGGATAATGCAGCCCTTGTCCCGTGCTTGCTTATGTGATACCTAAACACGTAAGTACTCAACTAGGGGTTTTCTGGATGGAAGGTCCTTGGCCATCCAGTGGCTCCCCTTGGAGCCACTTTGGCATCTGCATTCCCTGCTCTGGACACACGCACAGCCAGTAGTTCCCATCTCTGCCCTGAAAATTTCCCAAGAAACCGGATTGCTCCTGCAATCATAAGGTCAAAAAAAGTCAGTCACATACAAATGTTTTTTATAATGACCATGTTTAAGGAAAACTGGATGGTGGATGATATGTGGAAATTGCTCTTCCTGTCTTGCTTTGTGATTGATGAAATCTTGGTAAGCCCTCAAACAGCAATTGTGAGATGAGGATTCATGTTTGTGGTAGAAATTTTCATCTCTTACAATGCTTAGGCAGGAAATTGGGATTCTTCCCACTAACTGTCATTACGAGTCTATTACAGGGTCTAAATCAAAAGTCTTGTCAGTTACAATTGGGTGTGTGTGAGGCAAGAGGGCTGCCAAGCTGTGAAGGGCATCAGAGTGAGTTAATGTAAACAAGGAGTGCATTTACACCTTTTAAAACATGGGAAACATCATCTTTATTTGAACTGTGAAGTTAAAAATGTTCTTTAATCACTAAAAGCAATTTATGAAACAATTTTTTATTGTTTCTGAGTTTGTATTTGTTGCTTTTCCAACTCAGCATGTTTATTTTTCCTTGCATAGCTCTGAAGGTTCAGGATGTCAGAATTTCATAGAGATGCTTCTCTTCTCTGAGACTGTGAATTATCATTTTTAACCAGCACTGAAAACCATTCTTTCTTCCCTCAGGACTTTTAAAAAGGCGCATAATGCCGCTGTTCTGCTGCTATTCCTGTTGGGAAATGTAGAATTTGACTTGCCAAAGCATTGAACAGTCAAGTTTCTGCAGAAGTCAACATGGACTGTGAGTGCTTGGAACTTCTGAAAATCGAGCCCTGAGTGATGAGACCAGAACAGTATAAAATACAAATGTTAAACAACCTAACACAATCTGTGAAGTTTTTAAACATCTGGGGCCTAACATTTCCAAAACTTCCAACACTTTCTGTCTGGCACCTAACTGGCACACACTGTGCATAGGATTGTCCAAATCAGCTGGCTATTTTTGTTGCATAAATGAATGTTGAATTCTTTGATGTCTGTCAGACTCTGGAAGCCTCGCTGTTTCCTTTTCCACTTATGGTGAAAAAAGCAAGTATTACATTTATGAAACAGAGAACTGTTTATAAGTAGTTGCCTCCAATGCTAGAGCTTCTTAATGCACTCGTTTTCTAATGCAATGCACAACTAGCTGCAACTGGAAGTCTCATAGATATCTCCTGATTTCATCTGGGGCTTAAACTGGATGAACAGGTCCAGAGTAAGGCATAGAAAACTGTTATTTGAGGGAATTGTCATTCTGGGTAAAGGGATTGTAAATAGTGCTTGTCCAAGAATCTAGTGATCTGCTCACGGGCTCAATCCTGTTCCTTAGCTGGGAACATGAGTAACATACTTAGTACTTTTCCATAGATTAGAAGGTTTTGATTATGCTTTAACAGAGGCTGCTACTTACTTTGGCTTCCAGACTGCAGGGGAGTGCTGCCTGCCATTGTCACGCACCTCTGGTGCAGGTCCTGGTGGGTCACAGAATCACAGAATGTTAGGGGTTGGAAGGGCCCTCCGAAGATCATTGAGTCATTTGATCATCAGGTTGATTGGATTCTCTTCCCTTCTCTTTACCAGCACATCTGCTTGGACTGTAAGAAGAATTTTTGTACATCCTGCTCAAACCAGCCTGAAGCCGGTCCCCTCCTCTGCCACCTCTGCCAGCGTTTCCAAGCCACAGCTTTTCAGCGGGAAGAGTTGATAAAGATGAAGGTGAAGGATCTGCGAGACTATTTGGCACTCCATGAGATTTCCACAGAGTTGTGTCGTGAAAAGGAGGACCTGGTATTTCTGATTCTTGGCCAGCAGACTGCAATTACACAGGAAGGTCAGATAAGAACAGATCCATTTAATACTAGTGCCTCTGAACAGCAAGACTTTGTCATTCTCCCCCCGAGCAGCATAGCATCTTCTACCTCACCAGTTGCCTCTCTGGAGTCTGCAGATCCCATCTCAAGTTCACTAGCTCAGGACCATGAACAGGTACAGTCTCCAGCCCAGGAGCACATTTTGCAAACTCATTCTTCTCTGTTCTTGCACTAACTGCTAAGATGTTGCACAAGGTTTCTCAAGTAGATGATGTGCCAAAACTGTTTTATGTTAAAGATGCCTGCTTAAAAGACTCCCTGTCTGGAGACTGTTGTTCAGAGCAGTGACAAATACTTCAGCTGCACTTTATACATGCTCTTCAGTTTTGTTTACAATTTAAAGTGAGGACCTCCTCACACTTTCTTAGAGAATAATTAGGAAAGTAAAATGAGTTATTTTCCCTTGCCTTGCTGTCACCAGCTTTGATGGGCTATTCCCTTTCTACACTACTGGAATTTCATTTGGTGGGCAGTGCTGAGTGTATTGAACATTCACCTGGAGAACAACATCAGTGTTTTGAGAAGTATTTTGTCTGGTGCTCTGCTCCATGCTTGCCATTGCCACTAGATACCCCTGGGACTGGTTCCCTTTGGTGCCAGTGTCTGTGCTGGTGCACAGCTCTGTCTTTTGTTTTGAAGATTATGACCTTCTGACAACGGTGTGTAGGTGTTAGGTGAAATGGTTGATAGTGTTTTCTAATCCATGTGCAAGGCAGGAAGCACAGTTTAAAACAATTTTGGAACTGAAACTGATGATGGTGAGATGGGTGAGGGTTTTGTTGTCTTTTGTACTCAGATCGATAGAAAACCAGACCTGAGTCTGTTGTTAAGCCTTCAGTTTATGATGAATCCTGCAGTTCTGACAAACCTTTGAGCTTAATTATTTTTGACTTTGCTTTGTTTGTCTTTCTGCTATCTGGTATGGGAAGTTTACTCGGTGTTTGACATCTGCTCCTAGTCCTACTACAAAGTTAATAGTTGTATTTAGTTCCTGTAGACCAGAGCTGTGAAAGCATATGTACTTTCTGCTTCCTCAGCAGAAATATCTGGTACAAAAGAAGAGTGCTCCTGGGAGGACGTTTTTTAAAAATCATTAAACAGCCTTTTCATTCTCTGCTTTTCTGGATATTGCCATTCTGGTTTTTACTGGTAAATTCAGCTCTGCTCTTCCCTTGCTGCCCCATACCTTACAGCTTCTTGTCTCTACTTACAAGACATCCTGCTACAGTTCAGGATCTTTCATCATTATTGTTATTCTGTTTTGTAAGTAGTAACGAGTCACCACGTAGATAAGTAGCATGGTAACATTGCAACCTTCTCTGTCAGTAAAGCACAGAGGGGGATAATGGTGCTGAGGGCAAGGCAGCTGGAATGACACTGCAGCCTTTCACTTTTATTAACTGCTCAAAGCAGCTGCCCCTTCTCTTTCTCCAGCTCTGTTTATGCTGGTCCTTCACTTAGTACCTCATATATGTCCAGTCCAGAACCCTCCAGAGGTGCTTCTACAGGGTTACTATGAAGGTGACTGAGCTGTGTTAGAGGAGCCTCACACAGAGCCTTGCACTGACAGCTGATGTCCCATCAGAGCTGTGATATCACCCCGTGTCACACTGCAACACTTCGGTGAAGGGTTGCATGTGTATATATACGTATACATACACACACCACCCACCTGGAGTGGCATGTACAAACCTGGTCTCACCAGAACCACATGTGGGATCTCACTGCACAACTACTCTGTCAGGATTTACATCGACTGCAGCCTTAAAGGGTCAGATGCTGCACTTGAGTTTCAAAAAGTTTTACTTGTTTAAAGTTGACTTTTTTTTGAGTGCTGCACAGGAAATACCTTCTGTGAGTGTGCCTTACTTTTACCTTGTGCTACTGCTTACCTCCCAATGGCAGGGTTTGCAGTTTTGCTAAACCATGGAGTTTATTTCTCTTTGGACACAGAGAGATATGTTGTTGGATAAAGCTTTATTTTCCTCTTCTAGGGAAATGGTTATGTGCCTCCAAGCCAAGTCGGTATGACAGGAGTTGAGAATGCAGCAGAAGCACCAGCAGAGGAGGAGACACAGGTTTGTATGTCCTGGAATTAGATGACAAGTAACACCAAGTTTTCTAGAGTATATCTGCTGCCGCAGAATCATTACTGCTGAGAGATGGATGGCGAAACACGTCTGATTTAGTCTGACCATCAGCAGACCAAAGCAACCCTTTCTTTTTTATTTTGGCATCATCTTGTCCTGCACATGTAGAAAGAACTGGTAGCATTTCAACACTATAATAATAGAAATTATTTTTTTCCATCCTAGGACTTGTTTCTGGTAGCTGGAGAAATGCACAGAATAATCAGTTATATGTGCATCCAAACATGAATTCCTGTAATGCTAGTTGATTTAAATTGTAGTGCCAGGTGTTGAGGACAAGAATCATTCCATCTTTGTTGCCTCCCAGTCTACTGACTCAGAAGATAACCTGGTGCCGGGGAGGAAGGCTTCTCTTTCTGATCTCACAAGCATTGGAGACATTGATGCACTCTCTGTGAGACAGTTGAAGGAAATTCTTGCTCGCAACTTTGTCAACTACAAAGGCTGCTGTGAAAAGTGGGAGCTGCTAGAGAGGGTGACTCGTCTTTACAGAGAGAAAGACCTTCAACACCTCGGTAAGAAACTTAGCAAACCATGAGCCTGTTCTCCAGGTTTTCCCCTTTTATGGACAGTTGCAGAAGGAAATTGAACTTCTCTTACATTTCTGTTTTGCACAAGTGAGGAGAAAGGAGGGGGTGCTGTGCACACTGAAGTAGCTGAACTCTCTTCACCGCTACTTGGACGTGTAGAGCAGAGCATTACGGTAGCTCTGGAGAGTGAGCTCCCGGTAGCAGCAGCAGCTGAGTGGGCTGCACGCCCACCTCAGGGTTCCACAGAGCAGTGGCAGATCCCACTGGGTGCTGCATCCCTTGCAGAACCGCTGATGGGGCGGGTGAGCGTCAACACCAGGGGCAGCTCTTACCTATGGCCTCACGGCAGCTGGCAAAGCGAGCAGGGAAATGCCACCCAAATGCAGCTGGGCAGCTCAAAGCAGGCACGTGCTCAGTGACAGTGGCTCGGGCCACCGAGCAACCCCGGCGTGACTCTGTCCTCTCCACAGCGAGCATTCCTCCTGCGCACTACGTGCTCCTGCTGGGGCTGCACAGTGGTAGGTGCAGGGGTAGTGGTGTGAGAGGCGTGCACAGAGACTCTGTCTGCCTTGACTCTCAGGTGCTAGTTTGCAGTTCTAGGTGATTAGTTAAACATGACATGGACTTGAAAATTATTTATGTGAAAAATGTATTTTAACCCTTTGAGTTTGCAGATAAGTTTGTTTTGTCCGAAGTAGCTTGTTTTCCAAAACACACATCCCTAAGCTTTGTCCTCTGAGTGATAAAAGATTTTACGACAACCGCTTTGGTTTTACATTCTTCTTCCTTTGTATTTTGTGCTTCTGACAGGATTTACCCTTTTCTGTTAACCGCTGTTCAGCGTGCGTGTCTCAGCAACATTGGTGAGATTACGCAACACCCCGGAAACCAGCATATGGGGCTACTGAAAGTGCAGATCTAGGAAGACAAACACTGCATAAATTCCAAGGCTGTCTTAAAAATTGAGACATCATTTTCTGTAGTTGCTTTTTGTTGTAAAGCATTAGCTATGGCATAAGCTCAGGAAAAGAGGATGTTTCTTGCCAGTTGAACAGCCCATCCTCATCAAATTCAGCTTGAACCTCTGCATGGGGATCAGCAGAAAGCAGTTCTGGTTTAGTCATCTCCCTTCAAGCCTTTCATCTGCTTCATAGTACTGCTTCAGTAGATTATTTTTTTTTCTCAGCTTCTCTTATTCTCACCAAATAACTTTCTCTTTTTATGTTGCAGTATCTGACACTGACGATCAGACTGGTAAGTGATATTCTTCATTACAGACTCATAGACTGGTTTTGGTTGAAAAAGACATTTAAGATCAGTGAGTCCAACCACCCCCCTGGCACTGCCAGGGTACCACTGACCCCTGTCCCTCAGCACCACAGCTCCACGGCTTGGAAACCCCTCCAGAGATCACGGGGACTCCACCCCTGCCCTGGGACAGCCCTGGAGGGGAAGAAATTGTTTCTCAGGTCCAACCTGAACCTCCCCTGAGGCGACTTGATGCTGCTTCCTCTCATCCTTTTTACTTGGGAAGAGAGACCAGTGGTGCTCCATTTGCCTCACTGCCAGGAATCTCAGTGGTACTTCTGCTTCCACCACACTTTTACTGTGCAAAAGCTAAAACTTTCTGGCCCTTGCCAGCTGATGGAGCAGATATACCCACATCAGTTTAGATGAAGGGGGATTTTTATTTTTTTTTCAGAGCTTCAGTGTGCAAAAGTACCTGAGAAAAGCCCTTTGATAAACCCAACCCCGGACAGCACAAAAGCAACATGTCTGATGTGACCTGTGCGCTCTCATTTACTCAGGTGGTGCTGGATTCCCTGGCCCAGAGGACAACCTCTGCAAAATCTGCATGGACGCGCCCATCGACTGTGTCCTGCTGGAATGCGGCCACATGGTCACTTGCACCAAGTGTGGGAAGCGGATGAGTGAGTGTCCCATCTGCAGGCAGTATGTGATAAGGGCTGTACACGTCTTTAAGTCCTAAGCACGTATCAGGAAAACTGGTGCTGCCTTAAAGCCACCTCTGCTGTTAGAGAAAGGGTCAGAATTGCTACCACTAGTTAGGTTGGAGATTAGCATATGGACCCCCTGGAAGTGAGGGAAAGATGAAGCCTGGGGCCAACTGCTCTTAGTCCAGCCCCCCGGGCTGTGCTCTTCCCGCGACAGTGCTTTACACCACAGTGCCTGGACTCCGTGAAGCTTATTGCCAGCAGCAGACAGACCTCGTCAACAAGCTACATTCTAGACCCTTCTAGAATACCCTGCTCTCCGCTAGTGCTGGGGATAGATGGATGCTTGGCTTTCCACCACAAAGATCAGAGTATGGAGGCTTTGTACTTTCCCTTGGATAATAAACAAAAATGGACTGGGGTCTCACACTGTGATGTTAGTTTTGCTGCTTAGGCTATACACCCAGCAACGTTACTTTCAAAGATTAAAGTGTGCTTTTGTTTTTGGTTGGTTGGTTGTTTTTTTTTGTTTTTGTTTTGATGTAATGTTAAATTCTTACGCTTGCAGAACAGGCAGACAGCTTGATTGCCACATTCAGAATAACCGTAACTCCAGCCTAGTGCAAGTTGTGGAAAAATCTGTGATTTGAAGAGGGACTTTCCATTACTGAAAAATTTAAAGGGAGTGAGATTCTGAAACAGCCTTACCTTGTGTTGGGGTGGTTTTCTGTTTACATTCCAGGGAGAGGGAGCTTGTTGCCTTTTGACTTCAGAGGCTTCCTCACAGCATACGCCAGCAATTGGTCTAAACCTGAACTGACTTCAAAGGATTCAGGAGCTACAACTCTTGAGGTTTGAGTCTTTTAGAGGGCTTAGTGAGGAAAACGTCCAGCTGAAGAGCGATGACTCCATTGCTATATAGTAATATTTAATTACAGGTGACTTTCTCAGATTAGAGGGGAGAGGTGAAAAAAAGCAAACCTTATCTCCCTTGAATCAGTAAGATGAGTGATCATTGCTGCAGATGCTTGATTACTAAGCAGCTTATCCTCCCTTGTGCTCAGTTTTACAGGCCCATTACCTTCAGCCCGCTTATCAAAAGCGATTTACTTTGCACAGTTTGTGCATGTGAGGTGGAGAGGAGATCCTGTGGTCTGATGTGACACAGCCGTAGAGCTGCCCTCACCACCAGCATGGTCACTGGGAAGCTGTCAGTCCCTTTGCCTGGTAACACAGCCAAGTTTCAGAATCATGATGCCTTAAGTTTTCAGCGGCTGGGGGATTGTATACTCACATTTCAACACCTTTGTGAAGCCAAGTAGCTTCTGCTGCATGTTTCTTCTGTCTGGCTTTCCCCTTTTGGGGGGGGGTGAGGAGAGATCGCTCTGTGGTCACACTACACCTCTGCACGGCTGCCAGCAGAGGAACAGCATTAAAAAAAAATAAATTAAGTGTACACTTACAGCTTCTGAAGTAGCAGAAGTGCAGGTACAGAAATGATGACCAGAGCCATCTACTTTTGCAATACACTGTAATACATCAACGTGGAGTCTTGCACGAGTAACAACTCACTTTGCAACTGGGGAGTAGTGGAGGGGCTCTCCTATGCAAGCTGGAATCCACAATGCACTGCAGATAACAAATGTGTCACTCAGGAGGCAGCAGAACCACTGCACTACAGAGGTGGCCTGTGAACTCCAAACAAATGCATCAGCTGCTGAGGTTTATTGAATTAGAAATGCTGCATTTTACCTCTTTCCCTGTTCAGGTTGTTCTCTGATCTTTGGGTTAAGGTTTAACAGTTTCTGGTGTGAAAAGCGTACTGATACAATTCAAAGTATCATGTTTAAGGTTTATGCAGGTAAGCATCTTTGCTTTCTCTTCAAGAGCTTCACAGGGACCTCTGGAAGAGGTACAGGAATAGACACAGTGTTGAGCAGCCTCATTGAGTAAATTAACTGTGAAAATTGATGTTGTTTTTCACTAAACTCAGGGCTGGGGGAATTTAGCAGAAAGAGCAGCATTCTCCTGTGGACAGCTGTACTTGTAGAGGGTAGGCTCCTTTTCTACAGCAGGTAAGATCAACACTTGAGCTGAGGACTGAGGAGATACACCCACCCTAGTGACTATGCTTTGTGAAGGGAGGACAGGGTTGTTTGTTTTTTTTTTTTCTTCCCCAACTACAGTGTTTCACTTACAAAAACAGATAATCTATGTATGGAAATGATTGTTTCTAAAGGCAAATCAAAATCTGGAGAAAACCAGTTAATGACCCAAAGGAATGTAATGATCTGACCTACTGAAGTAAAGGGAAATATTTATGTGCTCTATGTATGCCGTACATAGTTTAAATATTAGAATATTCTACTTGAATTGGCATCTTATTCTCTATTAAATCCTCTTGGTACTATGATGGTTAAAGTTCACTAGTTTTGGTACAGAAGTTTCATTTATTATAAAGTTGAAATGTGATTTAGTTACCCATGTTTTCAGGCTGTTAACAGCAGGTTAGAAGAAAGCAGAGATCCTACAGCTACTTCTGAACTTAACCACAAAAGGCTTGGGAGACCAGGCTCAAATATCATTAGTGGGTGGGGTACAAGTGCAGAAGATGTTAAAGGAAAAAAGTTAACTGCAAACAATACCCTTTTAGCAGCAGTGCAATCTTAACTTTGTGAAGATTACAAAGGGCAGAGCAGAGTCTGTACCCTTCAGCCGAAGGAACCGGTGAACTGGTCCCCGCCTTTGCTAACATACACACGCACTGGCACGCTCGTGCAGAGTTACTCAGCAAATGCACATTGCCACCTGCAAAACAGCTAAGTTACAGTGAACCCCTCTTTCTAAAACCTTTATTTCCTAAAATCTTCCTTATTTCATTAATATTCAAGTCCCTGCTGTAGTTTTGAACAGCTTCAGGTGAGGTGGTCAAGGAGGTCTCAACTATCTAAAGAAGATGCACAGCTTTTACTTGTTGAAACAGGAATAGCAGAGAACACAATGTATTCTAGGAAACGAAGCACTCCAGGAGGATGCAGCTGCTGTAACAGCAGCTTATTTGGTGTCCTATGAAACCTACAGGAGAGGGGTAAACTGCTACTGGACACAGACCCGTGCTGAGTGTTGCAGGACAGGAAAGAAAACTCAAACCAGGATGACGTGTTCTTCATGTAACAGTCACATGTCCTTCATGTACACTGCAGCTATGCAGCAAAAAGATCCCAGCCATACAGGCAAAGAGTTTCACGTATTTGGTGGCCTGTTTTCCTGTCCAGGTGGAGAAAATCCTTTGGAAAATAAGTCCTGACAGCAAAGGAGAAATTGCTTCAGTTTTATTTCTTTATAAAAATACCCAAACTTTAAAAAGCCAAGGACACTAAATCAGCACCTCACTAAGTGCAAAGCTCTACATTATGGACAGAAAAATGGATTCACCAGGGATATTTCTTTAGAGAGTTGCTTTAATTAATTCCATATGGTTGCTATGGATCTTTATAGCCACCTCTGACGAACTTCGGCATTTCATTTCTACCCATGTCTCCACAGAGGAATCTCACCCCTTCTTCCACATACCTAGTTCTTAGCTGTTCCTTCGAGGAGTTGCGGCTGGTCAGCTGCCCCACACTGCTAGCATGGGGCTACCAGTCTCCGTTTCCGGATGCATTCCCAGATCCAGTTGGGAGACACACGCTTAGCACCAGGATTATCATCAATGTCCCCTATAACATGTGTCGCCGAGCCCGTGTCAAACTCTGCCACAAGATCCCCATCATAAGCTATAAAGTACCGCCGGATTTTGTCAAAGTCCTTGACAGAGGGTGACAGGTACAGCTTCACGCCAGTGAATATGTCCAGCAGTGGCTGCTGCATTTTGTGAAAGAGAAACACACGTTAGTAAAAACAAATTGGTCTGGAAGGTACACAAAAGTCTTCGAGGGACACTTCTAATCCCAAGCCAAGTAACTGCAAATTGCTCTTTGGACTGCCAGGAAATCATACACACGAGCAACATCCAGAGAGTTCCTCTGAAAGCCAGGCACTGGAGCTGGGCAGGGCTTCCCCAGCTAAGGGGAATGACTCCCTTGCTACTCCCCTTGGTGGTGATGATGTGCTCCAGTAAACATGATCTTAATGCCTTTGTCTAACTAAGCAACATCATGTTGTAAAGTAGGAGGACAACAGCCCCGTGAGGAGACTGTCTGTTTACATCAACATAGGTACCCCAGGCTTATCAGGAAATTATAGTTCAGTGATTCTTAATCCACTCCTGCAATGTGCTGCAGAACAGGCTGGACAGGACAGTTCTCTCCCTTTACAGCTCACCACTCTTCCACAAGTGGCATTTGGGAAGAGCAGCCATTCTAAGTCACAACACTTTGTAGAGCAGGCCATGGCTGAATGGAGTACTGCCCTTTAGCACAGCAGAGGAGCGCTGCACCCTCTGCTGCCTTCACAACAGGGCTTGTGGCTGCTATTTCTGCCTTCGCATTTCCTTTTAATTTAGGGTGCTGCCAGAGGAAGATTTCAGACTCTTCCAGGTGGAAGGCAGAACCGAACAGAGAACTGAAACTGCCTCAACTTCCTCCCACCCCAAAGCAGTTGCTGTCCAGGTGTCCATACCTTTTTTCCGTTGTCATCCATCTCAGATGCTTTTCTCTTCTCCCCTCGTTTCTCCTCTGATTTTTGAGGCGTTCCAATGACTGCTTTGCTTTCTAAAACCAAAAACTTATCTCATTCATGTGCTCTACCAATACTGGCTGGGTATTAAAGTGGAGGGAGCATAATGAAAAGGATATGAGGGAAAAGGCTTTTCCCCCTTCCTTCCAGAAAATCCATGAATTAGAATGTAACTAGCAAGACATTTTTCTCCTGCAAATGGCTTGGGGTATCTTCCTGGCAGGGTGTCCAGGGGGTTGCTATTCAACTTCCCTCCTTGTTGTCACCACACTCTTCTTGAGACTGCTCAGAAATTTCCTTCAAGTTATTCTCCAGTGACAAAACACTGGTGAAGCAAACTCGTTTCACAGCTTTACAGTTTACAACCTGGAAATTCCCTCCCATCCGGGTGCCCCACTATAGTAGTGAAATCCTGGTTCATGGCCCACAACACGTGATCTGCAGGAACAGCAGCAGCATGTTTGCTGTTGGATCAGCCTTACACGGTCTGCTAAGGGCCTTTGTTGAACATGATTAGCAGGGACTGAAGTGCCACAAGTAGTTTTGGTATGAACTGTAAGAGACTCTGCTAGGCTCGAGGTATCTGTTCTAGGCATCATATCATCTCAGAGAGCTTTTGTTGCCTAAGCACCAATCTGAACAGCATCATCAGTGCTGGTTCCATCTTCTCTCAACCCCAACACACCCCACAGACCTTGCATATTCAATCCATGCTATAAACAACACACCCAAGGCTCTAAACAGCCTTCTCTGCTACCCCTGCCATGCCCATGAAAGCTCCTATGGGATCCTGCATCTGACATTTGACTGAGGACAAAGATCCAAAGCCAGCTGGCCCCAAATGCAGATAATATAACCCGAGGTTCCTCTCCCTGGAAAGCACCATCTCACCTTCTGGCTTCTGAGCTTTTGCAGGTGACTTGCTTGGGGGAGTTTTAATAGTGTTGTGTGGCGTGGAAGACCTGGAATTTCCCTCATTCTCTCCGCTGCTGCCAGCCGTGGACTCATCATCCTCCCCAGCAACAACACTGAAGTCAGCCTTCTCTTTGGAGAGTTGGTACAGCTCCTGTCCCACCAGAAACAAAGCACTGAGAAACCCTGCACACTGGACACAGCTGGAAAGCATGGTCTCCTCTTATTTGTCCTCCCCCCCCAAATGTTTGCTCATGTAGTTTTTCTTCCTGCAACTCTCTGTAGACATTTTCCTGTCAACTTTGCTCAAGCTCTATGTTCCACCCAGCTCCCTGACACTGGGAAGTAACAAAAAGCCCTATTTACATCATCTGCTCTAGACTAACTCTTCAGAGCCTGGCTCCCTAGCCTGAAAAATGAACACCACCAACTGCTCAGTCAGGGAATAATCTGTCTGAAGAAGGTATTTTACTTCTCTCTCCCCTACCTGCACTAGGAACCAGAAAGGCTGTGGGACAGAAGGTGGGCCAAGCCACTCCTCGCTCTGATGGTATAACAAGCACTTAGATCTGTTGATCCCGCCTGCAGGGATACTGGCAAGACAGCCCAAATGACAAGAACCAGACTGAGAACAGAGCTCAAATGCTGACTTACTGCTGGGGATGGCAGTAAGCCAGTCAATTCCCATCCTTGAAGGAGGCACAGAAGCTGTGTGGGATGGATACAGCCCTAGGGGTCCTGGCTGACAGCCATTTGACCCCTGTGCCCTGGAACCAGGCCAGGCTACCCTGAGTTACTTCCCAGATACCTCCCCCAATGTCAGCAATCATTAATTGAGAGAGACTGAATGACCATCAACACTTAAGAAATTAACGGTCAGCCCTTTCAGGAAGGAAATTTCTCCCCACGAAGGCTGTTACAAGAGCTGATATAACTAGCTGCCAGCACAGACCTTCCTGGATGTGCATAACAGCTCAAGAGACTCGAGAGGCCCCAGAAAGATTAAGATTCACATCAAAATAATCCAGCGAGCAGTCTGAGCCTCGAATAAATGCCAGCATAGGTACCAGTCAGCAGGTATCTCCACTCCATACCCTGTTATCCCAATTTGTCAGGTCTCGTTCTGGGAAATGCTGCCAACACCCTGCGTGAATTCACCTTAAGCTGCTGGAGGTTGGT
>JANHFX010025343.1:0-29721 GCA_027560015.1 Chloroceryle amazona
CGCGGAGCCGGGGGTGCGGGGTGGAGGGAGGATACCCGGCTGTGGCTGTGCCAGAGGAACCCTCAACCCCCACCGCCTAGTAGCGCTCATTTTACAATTAGTTACATTTACACGTATTTTTTTTACAATTTGTAGGAATTGTCATGTGAATGCATTTCAGGTTCTTGAGCTTCATTTTTTTTTTCTCTTCTGTGTTTTTGTTTGTTTTTTTTTTTTCCCTTTTTAGCAATTGAACAGGAGAAGCAAGCGGGTGAATCGTAATGAAATCTGCCCTTCCAAATTATGCACTGTACATTCCACAAGCATTGCCTTCTTATTTTACTTCTTTTAGCTGTTTAACTTTGTAAGATGCAAAGAGGTTGGATAAAGTTTAAAATGACTGTACTGCCCCTTTCACATCAAAAGAATAGAGAGAACTACTGACACTGAATGAAGGCGCTGCCTTTCCCTCTGCCTGTCTGGCTTTGGTCCTGGTGGCATGAAAGAGCTTGCATGTTGATGAAAGAAGAACTTGGGTGGGACTACAGTAAACTAGAGTAACACACGAATAAATGCAAAGCTGTACCAAGGTCCTGCGAGCTGTAAAATGCAGTTAATCGAGTGCCATTTTTTTTTGTTCAAATGATTTTAATTATTGGAATGCACAATTTTTTTAATATGCAAATAAAATGTTTTAAAACCTGGATGGTATTTATGTCCTCTGTTTGGAGAACTGTATCAAAGGATATGAAGCATAAAAGCCGGTACTGAGACAGAGGATACTATAAAACCTTTGGAGATGACTCAAACCTCAATCACCACTGTAATTTTTTTTGCTCTCAACAGTAGATAAAATCGCAATCCTCGAAGCTAGCTTTTAGACAAATTTCAGTAAAAAATTGCATGTCTTATAATTTGTTACCATGTGAGTATATAACTTTAAATATTTCTTCTTTCATATTTAATGTAGAGATTGATAAAGACAAAAAAATTGGCTGCGTTTTTTGCTGTGCCCCACCCATATCATAGCTCTCTCTTAATAAGAACCGTTACTGTTGCAGACATTAAACCTCAGTTGTACAAATTCATAGTGGGTTTAATTAATCATGAAGGCTTGTTCTGCTGATACCGTATTTAAAGGAAGATTTAACGTATTTTAAATCCAAAATTGAAGACAAGCTTTTAGTATCCTGTTTTGGTGTCCCTTGCAAATAAAAGTCATTTTACTAAAATGCTACTCATGTTTTGAACACTGCTTAATAATAAGTTAACAGTTACTTGATCCTAGCAATTTGTAGCAAAGAATTAAAAGCTACAGTTTATTAATTCCAAACTGAACATTTGGGTGAAAAAATGTCATGGTAACCTAGAAAATGAAGATGGTAATAAATGCTATATGCAAATAGCAACCTTCCACATAGCTGATTTGTGGTAGTTTGTTCAGTCCTAGGACACTTTTTGGTCATTTTTCCTCAAATGACATCAGATAAAACCTGTGATTGAGGGAGATCAGTAGGAGTTGACTGTAGTAGTCATGGATTTCATCCATTACTCACTTCAAAGTGAGTAACATTCAGTGAAAAAAAATATGCTGTCAGCCTGTAGGAGGGTGGTGAACATAGTTCTGCAGTGCCTTAGAAGTATCTTTGGGGGTTTAGCCTGTATTAATTTCAGCCAGCTCCTACAAAGCAAAATTAAGCCCTCTGAGGAAGCCTGGGTTTGTATGACAATGCTGACTTGGGGGGTCATGTTGTTCTGGGGGTTCATCCTACTTCCTCTTACTAGCACTATCGGTCTGCAGCAACAAGCTATCCTTGGGTTTACACCAGGGAGGGTAGTCAGGGTCCTTGACTTGGAGGTTTGGTGGGTGTCTACTGCTGGAGAAGGAGGGAGCCCTGGGGTGTACTCCCCAGAACCCCAGCAGTAGAAAACTTACAGAATCACTCGTTTGATGGGTTCAGGCCTGAGATGTTTTAATGCAGTCCATGGGAAGATTTGGAAAGTCCTAGCGGACTAAGGATGAGGTGAACCACTTCTTGCAATTGTAAATGATTCAAGCTTTCGTTTTGTTCCCTGTATATCATGGGAAAGACATAGGAAACCTTTAGCTGAGTTTCTGAAAAGTCAATCAACTCGCAGCTACTGATCTTAATCAGGTAACACAGGATGTAACATGACTAAATTCAGAAGTGTACAGTCTGAACTGTACGTGCACAAATGAGTAGAAGCAAGTGCTTTCTTAACTGCAGATTCATCTATGGGAAGAAAACTAAAGCAATATATTTGTGAGAGAGGCAAAGCGTGAGGTACACAGAGCTTAGTGTAAGTAAACGAATGCACATCCTGTAAACCACCATAGTTCAGCAGAACTGAGATACAATGAGATAAATGATACACGAGGCCTCTGACTTCAGAACTGCAAGTCCAAAGTGATGAGAAGTCAGTGGCGGGCAAAGAGAACCACCATCTGTGGTGTGCCTGGTGGCCTCAGGCACATGGTAGGAGGTGTTAAGGCTCAGATCTGTTTTCAGGAGACATGGCAATAAGCTACTACTAGTGTTAGCTCTGTTTCTGGCATCGAGGACTGAATAAAATACAAAATCAAGTGAAAAGGAAACCTTCTAGATCAAATTCAGGAATGATGGAGCTTATAATCCCCTGCTTTGCTCATTATTTGACCTTTTGTATATATTGAGAAAAAACTGTGGCTGATATTCACCATGCTTTGCACAGGCAATGTTGAGGTAGGCACATCTGGCACCTACTTTACAGCAATGCAATTGATGGCATGAAAAGCAAAGGCTCAGATAGATCAGTTGTAATACTCGGGGCTGTGTCTGTGCTGGCTGTTGGCTGTGGCTAATAAAGGAGATGAATGTCTTTGGCTGTCACTCTAGAAACTTTCACCAGCAACAAATTGACTAGAAAAAAACAACAACAACAACAACAACAACAACAAAACCACAAAACAAAACAAAACAAAAAAACAACAAACCAGCCCAAAACCTGGTTATGAAAAGGGTGATCAGAAACAGAAAGGCACATACGGTTTTTGATCTCACATGCTGTGCAGCCACATTATCCCAGCCCTACGAGACGATGGCTTTACGGTGTGTGGCATGCTGCCTCCCCACCCCCAACAGAGAGGCAGCTCCATCGAGGCTACACTGTGAGTAGCTCTGTCCTTGAGTACTGAATCAAATTCTTCCTTTCTCAATATTCAGGAAGAGATTTTCCCTCTCTTTCATGCACCTCCCTAGATGTCATTAACTGTGCATATATTGGACAGAAAGCATATGCTAGCAATATCCAAAATAGATATTTGTGGTATTAAAATTACAGAAATGTGGAGACTTTAATCCAAGCATTTTGGTCTTCTAGGCTATTTTTGTGCAATGCTGAACGTGTGATAAAACACCACTTCCCCTAGTAACCCTTTACTTCCCTAGAAACAGTGTAGAAATGAGCAGTTCTATTGTGTATTGTGATCATATATGGCTGCCACATTCAGCTGCTGCACAACACAGTTTTATCAATAAGGAAATGTGCGCTAATCCAAGCACCCAATCAAATATAATGAGCACATAACACAGTGTTCAGTGGAATAATTTCACGGGGCTAATACTAAAAAGGGTGTGAAGAAGTAAAAGATATAGCTCATACTTATTCACTGATATATGTATGGTAGGATGACTATGCAAAGCAACCTATGGCAGTGTCGACAGAGCTGCATTCCATGAAATCATCTGAAGCACCAAATTTGTGAATTTTTAATTCAACAGGCAAGGCAACTGAGCTGTAGATAAAATGGGCTATTTGGTTAATTTGGAGAAAGGCAATTCCAGGCAACATGCATTATTTGTACACTGTCTGATGGATTCGTTTGCTAGTGTCCCTGTGATACAATGATTTTTTAAGAAAGCTCTGCTCTTTACCACACACCTATTAAAATTCTATGACTTATGAACAGAAAAATCATCTTTCTCTGTTTTTATTTGAAGCTAATGACCTGAATTTCTGTATTTCTTTTATCAGGTTTTAAACATGTCAGACTCCTCTTGACTTTCTCTCCTTGCTGCTTGGGGAAAAAATAAAAATTAAAAAAAAATAGATTTCAAATATAGTGGGTTCAAGAGATGTTTAATTTTGCCTGTGGTTTAATTAGACCTCAGCATATTGGGAGCACAGCAAAGAATTTATTTTTTTTTCCTCTGCTTTCTGCAATCATGAGAACTATAACATTCCTTTTTTCCTTGTAATCAAAAGCTGAGATTCTCAGGAGATTTTTCTGTCTCCCAGAGCTTGGGCTTAAACTGTCAGACATGATGAGATTCGTGCAATGTAATGAGAATTGGCAACTGGGAGATTCTCCAACCACTGCTCCCTCACAGTAAGAGGATGCTGATGGCAAAGCACAGTTAATTCTATAGCATTAGTTTCTGATATGCACGTTATGCAAAGAATGTGAAAGTGAGGCTGTAAAGGGTAAATCTCTTCTTATTTCTATTTTAAAATTCAGAACTCCTAGGGCCTCAGGTTTTCTGATGGCTCTGGACTTACTGTTTGCCTAACATAATTTTCATTCATCAGTATTTTGCAAATGAATTGGTGGATTCACTCTCATTTAAATATATTTCCTGTGTTTTACTAGTCCCTAAATATCCACATGTTCAACCAAATTGCCTTGAATGATGCTTGAAGTCATCATTCCATTGTCCAAAGGCTTCTTGGTGATGAAGAAACTTTTCCCAATATTGTCATTCTATTAATTTTACCTTTGGCATGTGGTCCAGAGCTTGAAACTTGGGTCTGGAAGCAATCTACTGTGACCTTGTAGACACAGCATATTCCACGAACAGACATTTGCAGTGCCCTTTGTTTGCATAATACGGATAAATATTGAGTATGCTTAAAAAATGACTAGAAATGTGTTTGAAAATGATTAAAAAAACAAAGCAAAACAAAAAACCCAACAAACCTCATGTGCATTTGCACGTTCTATAAAGTTTGCCATGAATAATTTAGTTACCCCTAGTCTCTTCTAGCAGTCTGAAGCTACAGCAGCAACATTCAGGTCTTTAAAATAAGAGAACTGAACTAGCTGAAATCTACTTCTCTCTAGACCAAAAGGATTAAATTTGGGTGCACAGATGGTTCAAATATCACCTAATGTATTTTACAAATTTTCTTAGATATTAGTTTCTGGTTTATTTCCTATAATGGTGCTTCCTTTCCATTTGACATATATGATATATGTTATGGTTTATATTACTTAGGTATAGTGTTTTAAAATGTTTTGAAATGGAGAAATATATCCTCAAACCATCACTTGCAGCTTTGGAATTACCTTCAAGGCCCTCTGCACATCTAGATTTTGATGCAAAATGATGTAGAGAATTTTGGAGCTGCATAATTATCTGAAAAATCACTTGCTGGATTATTTTTTCACGCATCTCAGTTCACCTTACCTGCTTTATGACACCTAGCCTGTATAAGAAAATTGAACCAACACAGGGATATTCTTCATCTGTCCCCTCAGACCAAGAACTGCTTCTCAGAAATTACACTGACCCACTGTGAAGGGGGAATGGCAGTCAGTACTCTATAGGGAACAAGATGTGGTATGATATTTCCCAAGGGACAGAAATTTCAGCCTTTTGGCAAAGGGCTCATAACACTCACCACTCTGAAGGGTCTTAATTTGATACTGGACAACACTATGGATGAAAACTAATTTTAGGTCAGTTTTAGAGGCTTTTATGATCCTCTCTGAGACTATGCAGTTATAATTATCAAGATATGAACCAGGTAGAAAAATAGTCTGAAACCTTTTCTAACCCATTTCGAGGATGTCATGTGTGTGATTTCATTGCTTACAAAGGATGTGGCCATAACAAACTCAGACAATAAAAAGAAGATACCGGTTTACACCCTGGTGTCCAGTAAAGTTGGCCAAAGGAATACAACTTTGGACTTTATCACTATTATTGTTTCAAAGTATTATGGTAGCACCTTTGTGCCTGTCATAAAAGCAGGGATATGAAGATGTGTATAGTAAAGAAACTATTCCTGCAGGAACAGAGCTGACTCATGGACACAGATTTGGTAAAATCAAAAGTCTGAATGGAGACTGCCCAAAGCAAGCATGGCTGAGTAGCACTTGAAGTAGACCAAAGGCTTCAACAGACTATAATCTGCCTTGAAAATTAACCACCTGCTTTCCCTTCTTACCAGATGACTGCTTCTGCCAGGCTTCACTATGCAGCAGTGCCTTTGAATGCATGCATGCAACACCCCAATGGTTTGTCGTATTCTCACCATTTGGTTTATTTAGCTTTGGGTTCTGGGGTTGGCAGAGGCAGCTGATCCTGCTCTGAAGAAAAGAAAGTGCAGAGAGGAGGTTTGAAGAGAATTGTCTGAGAAAAGTCTATTTTTTGCATTGAATCTTGTTCTTAATGCACAAAGGCAACCAGTGGTGAGGAAACGGAAGCCATTTCAGACTGAGATCCCCAAACAGAAAAGTGGATGTGGCCCTGAGCACCTACATTCCCATAGAGGAAGCTATCTTTAGTGTGCTGAGCACCCTCCAGGTACACAGCAGGTTTATTCAAACCATTTTGTCTTCTGATGAAGAGGAACTGCATGGGCAGGTCATCCTCAGTGTCATCCAGCCGTGCTCACTGCAGGCAATAGCACAGGGGGGCTGCTGGGGGTAGCCCTAGGACACACCCCATGGCAGCTGAGCCTTTTTTATTTTAACATTTCTGTTCAGCTTTCCTGTCATCTCATTTCATTGCTAGATGGTCTGCAAGCTGCTATTCAAAACCAAGGCAGCTCCAACCCCTCTCAGGGCTGGTGCTGGCTGTGCGCGTTTGGGTTTGGGTGTTGTGGGCTCCTGTGTGCCTGCCATACCAGCTCCAGCGCCCTTTTCCCTGCTCTGCCTGCCCTTTGAAGATGCCCAGATACTGAGCAATCCCCGATGCTGAGCTTTTGCTGCCCCGCCTAGAGATGAGAACAGTGGGTGACATTGATATCTCTTCGCTACCCTGGGGTCAGTAGGAAGACAGAGCACAAATTTTTTTAAAACAAGAACAGCAATGGAAAGAGAACTTTGTAAGAGCAGGGGAGGTTGGTTAGTTGAAATGAAAGAAGTTGGCAAAAAAGCCCTTTTTTGTTATTTGTGCTTGCTAGTTTCAATCTTTTCTTGGAACCTCTTTTGAAAAATGTATTTCAAAATGTATAGGAAACCCCTAGAGAAAATATATTTCATATTATAAGAACTGGCAACATGATCTTTTTAAAAATTATTTTTTTAGGGAAATGGTAGACAGTGAAGCTCCTAGTTATGAAGTTTCAGCCATACAGAGAAGTACTGTAAAATGATTGAGCTTCTCAGAAATTACACCGACCCCCTGTAAAGTGGGAATAGCAGTCAGTGCTATATTCCTGCTATGCAGGAATACAGACCAGACATAACATTACCACTGCAGGCTCAGTGCTTTGCATCCTAGGAATGGGGTAAACCAGCTCCTATGTAAATCCATCACTTAAAGAATCTAATTACTAAATTAAGGGTACTACAGAGTGTATGAAAACTTTTCTTGATAGGGAGCCTGATGCCTGTAACTTCAGAAAATCTTGTCCTTTGGTTAGGTCAAGGCTAGAAGATGCCATGAGAAGTTCTCATGAAGGGCGTATTAAAATGACTTCAAGAGAAAGCAATAAATAATGCACTTTATACAAACATTCCTATTCCCTAGCAGTAGCAAGCAAAGCATTACAAGAAATGAAGTGAGTTGATGAAGTCATCAATGATTTTAGTCCCACTGTATTGTTTCAGCATGAGTTAGGAATAAGAAAACTAGCAGCTGAGATATATCCCACCTCTCTGGCATGTTAAGGCAGGATAGATGGATCCCAGACAGTCTTGTCTCTGCAGCTCATGCTTGCTTGGATTATGCAGAGAACATTGCTCCGAGGAAGAAATTCACATTTCTTTAATTTGTTTTTTGGGGGCAATTTTAATTACCACTCTGAGAAACACACAAAAATCTGCTGCCTGATCTTTTCTTGGTAGTTGTCTTTACAGCATTAAGTGGAGAAGGGAAGGAGAAGCTCTGAAAATGAGTGAGGTTATTCTGGATGCCGGCACTTTTCAGCCAAGAGACATACAGGTGAAAAAAATTTCCAGGAGAGATGTACCCATTTGCAAGGGTCCATCGGCTGTACATACCCATATTCAGCTTCTTCCCTGGTACTTTACTTGTTAAAGTCATCTCTGCTGCATGTGGGAGGTGTGGGTTACAATGAGAAATGCCGAAGTAGCTCTCAAAGTCCTTGCTGCCTTTTAAAGGTTAAAACTAGGAACAGTTTGGCATTCTCTGAAATGTCTTTAAATGGAACAGAGCTGCTTAATCACATGCATTGGAGCACGAGCACTGTCTCTTCTAGATTCTTTTCAGCTGGACTTTGTGAGCTGACAAGCACAGAGTTTGTTTTCAGAGAAGGCCATACTGTGACTATTTATCTATAGCTTGTGCTCTCCAAGATTTAAAAAACCCAGCAGATAATGTTTGGATACCAGGAATAGTTTCACACAATATTCAATCTGGTAGCCTGAAAGACTTCTACATGCATATTTAGGGATAACACTAATGGAACAGCTGAATGCTCACAGCTTCCCGTAAAATTTCCCTCCTTGCCAAAGCAAAGGCCCTGTGAAATTCCAAGGTGCTGAGTGGGTGCCTTCATTTCAGGGAGTTTTCTAGATTTTTAGGGCACTTGCACATCAGGCTGTTTTTATTTGAATGCCTAATTAAGGGTAATAACATAGTTTTAGTCTCTTGCAACTCCCCACAGTTTATGATACTAGCTTGTATGGGGCCTCTTAGGCAGGACTCTGTTGCAATGAGCACTTAGAAGGAATGGGAGTATCCTCTCAGTTCACATAGCATATGGAGTGCAAATGTTTATCTCAAGGTTTTATCTTCTCACTATCTCCTCTGATATATTCTTATTTTTCACTGAATTCTGTTTTTTTCCCTAAGTTTTTTCCCCTCCGTCTGGATAAACACCCTAATGGTACCACTGTTGCCTAAGAAGCTTAGTCTTCAGTCCCTGCTCTTCATATCTAAACAGTGGGTGTAGCATTCTTGCCAGCAAGTACTCCCTACTATAGATTATATGTCTGACTCCATCATGCAGTCAACAGTCTGTCAGATTGCTTGGTGTCTCCAAATCGCTCACTCTCAGCAGGAGGCTGCTGCCAAATTTTGACAGTGGAACTCCATCAAATATATTCTGCCTGAGATGTTTGTGCCTTTAAAATACTCCCACTAAAAGCTTCATTCTTTCCTTTCCCCTCTTTCTGGAATGATCAAAACAGGTTTCTCACAGCTGAGGCAGCACAGGAAGGAGCAGAATGTCAGCAAACTGGAAGGGTTAGGTTCTGTGTAGACTGCCCATCAGGAAGAAAGAGCTCTTATCTACCCTCTGTGCAGTCCTTCCCCTTGCTTGTCTCAAATTCCCACAATAAGTTTTAGGGTTTGGATTTGGTTTTTTTTAATGAGCTTGTTTATTTCTACTGCTAATTCCCTAGATTTATCCTCTTTCATGCTGCTAGCCAGCAGTGGAAAGGTTAAAAATGCAGTCAGTAACCAGTGGCAACATACTAGTGTTGTAAATCCTGCCCACACATCTTCAGATCTACTGACATATGAAACTTTTAGGCCTTTTCTGTTAGCTATACAAGTGTAATTATGGCTCTGTATATCTTTTTGTCCTACATGTCATCCTCCAGGAGTGATCAGACAAGTATCTATGAAGGATAGATTTGGAAGGAGAAAGAAAGAAGGAGGCTGAAGTTAGAGAGAAAGAAAGGAAGCCATTGCAAATTGATCACTGGGGGTTTTGAAAGAGCAATATCACATAATAATAGCTGCAATCTGATAGCAGATTATTGATCCCTTTATTTTAGTGTCTTGCCTGTGAGCTGCAGGTCAGGCCGTGCCGCTGAAATCAATTACATTTTATATCAGTACCATATGCTTATCTTGCACAGCAGGGATGTGGAGGTGCTGTATGTCCTTCTTGACAGAAGTCTCATAAGCAAACTGACTCTATGTAGTAGGACTGGTCTATACACTAAGGCAAGCATATATGAAATCACCAGAGTCCAGTGAATCATTGTTTCTTCTCAGAGCTATCAGGGACAGGATATGGCTTTGCTGTTGGTCAGGATTCAATCCAACACCAAACTGTCCTGAATGAATGTGAGACCCCTTTGTTTATAAACCACACACACACAAGATGCCATTTCAAATAGGGTGTACTTCTAAATGCCAAGAGAATGTACTATTTGGTTGAGGTTGCCTTGGTGGCAATACAGTGGTCGACTCTTTGGTAGATTACTGCCTTGCTTGCTGGCTAAGACCACGTTTATTTCCGTGGGTCTTCACGGGAGTCCACTCCAGTTCAGGTGACTAAAAGGAACAACAGGTCATGGGAAGGGCGACCATGACTTCAGCTGGATACGTCCAGGGAAGTAGCAAGCCCCAGCTACAGTCTTTCCTTTGGAAACTTCCTTCTCTGCAGCCCCACGAAGGAGGGCAAGGGCAAAGTGCCTTTCCCACATGCCCAGCTCTGTGAAATGACCTAGAGTAGCCCACATTTATTTTTTTTTTACTTGCTGGTGACCCAAAGATGGAAAGGACAGAACATCTTGCCCATCATCCTTCACACAGAGCTGTATCAAAAGATTCATGCAGCTGTAAAAGACAGATAGGGAAGTGGAGTACCATGCAGGACTTAACATCTGTTTTAAAATCCCCTTTCATTGATTTTATATGGAAACAATATAGCTTACATCAGCCCTGTGTTATGACCGTCTTAATCACACGTATCTTCAGGCGTGGTATCTTTATAAAATGTTATCAGTGTTAAAAGCAAATGGGCCACTAGAGAGAACAAACTAATAAAAGCTTATGATTATGAGGAAATTGCTAGTATTTTATACCCTTCTCCCCTTCTGTGTGGAGTGCTATTTATGGGATAAGCATGCTCTAGGCTGAGCAAAGGTGGCAGAAACTACTGGGACTAATCACGTGAGTAAATGCCACACCAATGAACAAAGATCTGGCAAGCTTAAGTGCTCAGTTCTTCTCTGCTCAGACAAATTAATTTATTATGTGATCAAGACCTGGGCTTTGGTCTTTGCAAATGTGAATCATTTATAACATCAGGCTCAACTTCAGCTATATAGACTCAATTCTTTCAACAGATTTAATGAAGTCTGAGAAATTATCTTTTGTGATATGTCTTTGTGTTAGTGGGCTCTTACAGATTGCTTCTTCCATAGATGCAGAGTATCTATGGTAATTGACCAGTGCCTTCAGCCACTATTCTTGCTTTTGACAGTAATGAGGCCATTATTACAAATTCAGCACAATTTGTGCACCGTGTATTGCTTACATAGAAGGGGCATATCACAGGCAGATGCTCCTTCCTCATATGCAAACCCATCCATCCAGTAAGGTACACAAACATACTCAAGTCCCTATGAACATTCAAACATTACAGTATGTGATAGATGAAGAAATATCTCCAGTGTAATTTTGCAGTATCAAATTTCTTAGAATGTATACTGTACTGCTTAAGGCAAATGATATACACTTGATGTTGATTTGCATATACCATTATTGGTAATATGTTAATAATTATTATGCATTTGACCAAGCTGACAAATATTTTGGATGGTAACCCATGCTTCAGTTTTATCTCCACTAGCAAGGAGGTGTTCAGCTAGCTACTGCAGATCTCTCTCTTGACTTTAAAAGGGAACTTGTCTGCTAATTTTGGTCTTCCAAATTGCACAGGAGTTAGATCACCAAAGGAGCCTAAAATGGATGTTGCAGATGCCCTTATAACAAGAACCTGCTATTGCACTCTTTGTTTTGTGTGTTATGTTTCAAATACTCAGCTGGACTAGCAGGAGATGGATGTCTCCAAGAATGGAGCTCAGAGGAACTGTAGAAATTTATATCCACCCTGAGTCTACGCATCAGTCACTGCCTGATATTGATAGTCATGGATAGTCTTTTTACAAGCAAAAGGAAAAGAATGTTCCTTCGGTGGGAATAATCACTGTCCTCAGTCCTCATCAGCATCTCTCACAGTTGAGGTTGCTGGTCTCCAGTGTAGAGCCTTTTATTTTTTCTAGGTCCTATTGTCTTCATTCCTTTCTTTTCAGACATAGAAACATACATGCATTAACCCTGAAGGCAATGATGATTTTTGAGAAAACCCCACACTTTTAACTCAGCCAATAGTTTAAATGACAAGAATAGACATACTTTACCACCTTCAGACAGCAGGCATGAACATATGAGGATTAAGAGAAGTTTCGAATTGGCAATGCTCATCTTTTTAATACTTTTCTTAGTTGTGACTAGTGATTTTGTTTCACAATAGGAAGTCAAACAGCAAATTAATAGGACCGGAAATTAATAACCATTTTTTCCCTGTGATAACTTACAGGCCTCTAATTTCACCTCAGGTTTATCACCTATCCTTTACTTGGTCTTCTAGTCACTTTACCTTAATGGTAAACATTCAGTAATTTTAAAGCAGCAGTGGAGCTTATACCATACAAACCTTTGTTATGCCATATCATCCTTTGATTTATATTCTTGTTATGATTTCAACAGGTACTGATATTAGCTATAACTTCCATCATTTAGAAGATAAAATTCAGGACAGGGCAATGCCTTGTCGTTTTCTCTTATGAAAACTGAAAATTATGAATGCTATTTGGTTGATTATAATTTTTGACTTCAGGATGAGAGCATAAAAACAGTCCACTTCAGGCAAAAGAAACTTAGTAAATACAAAGTTTGTGTCTCATAAATCCCCCATGAAGTGAACCAAATATCAAGGGTTATTACTGTCATTAACTTCTTGCTGCCTTTGTTCTCTCCCAGTATCTTAAAAAACATTAAAACCTGTGCATGGCTGATTTCCCATATAAAAAGATCTAACTGGTGGTCTTGTTTTATCTTGTTTTGTTCCATTTTCATAGATCCTATGCAATTGTTTTAATAGGAGTATTTCGTATCGGTCCATATGTTGAGTGAATGCTGCATCTAGGAGCACATGTATGTAAGCCCCACAGAATATTAAATTTGAAAGTTCTAAGTATAGACCTTCATAGTTATGTGAAGCATTTATAGGTCAATATATGCCCTTATATACTCTGGTTAGCATTTGCCTAGCCTTACTGCCTTTATTTATAGGATTTTCCTTCTTCTTTGTCTTTCACTTCTTGAGTTTATTCCCATATGTTTCCTGATTCGCAGTGTTTCACACTCTGCTCCTTTGTATTCATCTGCAAGGACAAACCCTGAGAAAGAAAAGGATCCCAGAGAGTCCATGCAAACTGACTGAGGGAGGGGACTGTAGTGTATATCTTGCAATTAAAAAGTGTACTCAGAGTGTTAATAATATCAGTAACTCACATTTCTTAAAAGAAAAAAAAAATAATAAAAAAATTAACTATACTGCCATTTCTCTTGTTTAGGCTGTAAACTGCTCTGAGTGCCTGGATTATCTTTTACAGTATGTTTACATGGACTCTCAGAAATCAGTTAACTTGCACAGGTAGGGACTGCAAAAGTACCCAGTTACTTTGGGCGTGTATATCCCTTGTGCATTGAAACCCTGGCTTTCAGTAGCAGTTCTACTTTTCCTGTAAAGTCATCCTTACAGAACTGGGCATTTAAAAATTGGGCTCAGGAATAATTTCAAACAGCTGACCCCATGGAGTCTACCACACTGTTTCAGGTGTGGTGGGATCTGTAGGTATTATGGTGGCTTGGGGTAAAAGCATTACCTCACCTCTTCCAGTAGGTAATTCAACATAGGCTTGATTCAGTGTATACCTAGGTCAGTTTTTGACTATTCATATCAAAGGCACAGCTTATTTCGATATTACAGATCTCTTTTTTTTTTTTTTTTTTTTTTTTATCCTTTTGTTCCCAGGTAGCAAACCTCCCAGTTACTCTATGCCATTATTGTGCTACTTCTGACAAAAACTATCCCTCGTAGTCCCATTTTGGATGATTTCTTACCTGAAATTTTCCTATCAGTTTTGTTCTCATTAACTGAGCCTATGGATAGGTTCCAAATCAGTTAGAAATTGATCACCAAAGTAGTTAGAAATTGCTTCTGTTTCATTGAGTAGTTGTGTTGGATATTTTGCCCTTTGCTTGATAAGGCACAGGCAGCCTTATCATACATTTTTATGAATCATTATCCATCAGGCTTTCATAATACTTTGAGCTAGCACACTGGGAACTATTTGTGCACAAATTTAATGAAGCAAAAGAGGAAATGCAGCCCAAGACCTTCAAGCTGACAGAGCTCTCCTGAACAAGAATTTATTTTTGAGCTTGGCATCTCAGACACACAATTTTCCACCTGGAATCCTGGCTAAAAATGTACTTTAGAAAACCAAGCATTGAAATCTGCTGGGGGGGGGGTTTGCAGCTCTGCTAGACAGGTTTAATGGTGTGCAAAATGAAAAGGATTAAACAGTTCCTGCCTTCTTTCAAAAGTCTCCTCCAGCGACAAGTAAGCCCAACAGAGCAGCAGAATGTAAGAAGCATGCTTGTACTGGGACTGAAGCATGCAGGAAAGCACACACTGGCAGACACTGCTGTGAGGCCAGAGGAAGACCAGTTGCATCTCTGGTCCCAAGGAGCAGCCTGGCAAGAAGGTTTCACCTGGTTTAGGCCACACACATTTAGCAACAAGTTTACATAGTCCTGCCTTCTCCCTCCTCTCATTCCCACACCCTGCTGAATTAAATCCACACTAGGGCCATTTCCTTGCCTGAGCTGGCAGAGCTGTTGGTTATGGGTACGTACTGACCCCAATGGAGATGAAAAACTACCACTCAGAAACTTTTTCTTTTTTGGCAAAAGCATTTCCCTGGTCCAGCTTTCTGGACAGTTGCTTGAAGGCTTGTGCCAGTTCACCAGAGAGGTGTAGGAGGGAAGCTGGGGGAGAAGGACTGGGGGCCCTCAACAGTAGCTGAAGGCTGAAAGCCCTGAAGCTGATGCTCCTGGCATCTTTCCATGGTAGTTGAATGGGAGTTTCCACTTTCCTCCTTATTTTGTTCTCTGAAGGTGCTAAACACAGCAAATGCTCTGTCATTTTGGCCGTTGTAATGCTGAAGAATCTGGGCAGTCTAGTCTTTAATAAATAATGAGTATACTTATGTAAGTATATTTATAGTGAGTGACAGAGAAGAGAGTGGTGGTGTTACTTCAGAGGCCCATATCGTGTGTGTGTGCTACCTGCTGTGTTCATAGTTAGATCTAACATCCGTCTCTGAAAAAGCCGAAAGAAAGGCTAAGTATGACAGATTTATTCTGAACCTCCCACCAAGACGCTAATTCCAGTTTAAGCAGCAATTTGTTCCCTTGCCTTTAGCCTGTTCCTTCCTGGATTTGCCATTCCCCTCTCTTCCCACAATGTGGGCCCCCGCACCCCAAGGAAGGAGAGGAGTCAGCCTTTGGGAATTAGTGTAGCTGACTCCAGAACAGCATAGTTGGGTGTGCTTTGCACCTTCTTCTGGCCTGCTAAGCATGTAATTTTCACCCTCTGAGAAGTGGATTCTCCTCTACTCCTACTCTTGCATACTCAGTGAGACCTGCTGACACATAATGTATGGCTGCTCAGGGGGGGACCACAGGACTTGGCTGACTCAGAGCTGCCAGCTCCCTGCCAAGGGGCAAAACGAGAGGTGTGAGTTACAGAAGGTAGAATGCAAAACAACACTGGCCACAATAAATAGCAAGTTGAGCTTGCCATAAGGCAAGCAGATGGATGCGGTGCCCTTTGCTTCACTCCAACTACAGAAGTAAATCTTTTTGCTTGAGTCATGCCCAGCAATGGTACAATTATTTCTGGACCACGACCAGAACATCACTGATAGAATGATTCCATCTGTGGTACAACCACTGGCAATTACTTGTGGCAGCAGTATGTAGGTGTGTTTAAACCCATTACTTTTTATTTTCAGATGTTTTTGCAGCTCAACTTAAAATTTTCTGATTGTCAGAAAACTTGTGCTCAAGTGCCCAACCTGAAACACACTATAGGACCCTGGATTTCAATTAACACAAAAAAGCTTCTCTGTCAAAGATAAGCACATGAGAAGCCACCAGTGCACTCCAAATTCACATGTTTTTGTTACTTTTGTCCAGACATTGGGTGTATTACATAGACATTGCTGCCCACAGATGTATACTTTGCAAACATTTGTTATTCTTAGTTTGTTATTCAAGGACTAACTCAGTAGGAAGCTTATCAGTATTGGTGTGAAGATTGTGCATTATTGTTAGGTATTGATTGAATTAATATGTGTTGGCTGTGTAGCACTATTAGAAATGGGATCCTGGTATTCATCTTGAGAGACACTATTGGAAGGACTAAGGGTAAGATCCCAGCACTTAATTTAGCTGAGGTCAGGGGTCTAATTCTTAGGCAGAGCACTGCATAAGAACAGTGCTGAGGCTCTCCATACAGACAACAGAGAGAAATATTTCCCTCTGAAACATAAGGACCAATCTAAGGTTTTCCATTATTCTAGGCAGATATACAAATGCTGCCATCCCTCCCATCCTCCTGGACTCACCTCCGTGTGAGCTACTGCTTACACACCTCCCTGTGAACTTTGCTGTCTTACAAGTGGCCGGTGCCACTTCTCTGCTTCTGCAGTCTCTCATTAAGCTAGTTTTACTCTAGAACAAGGCATTAGAAGATGATGTGCATTGTTTTATCCTTTGCTGGAATTTATTTACCTAACATATGACCGTAGAAAATTTCCCTGTCTTCTTAAGATGTATAGCAAATAGGAAACACTACTCTGGTGCTGATTTCCAGGCCACTTGGGCAGGATTATAAAGCTCTATTTTCCTTTCTTCCCCTTGACACAAGCAGTTGTGACATATGCTCAGCATTTGACATAGCCACAGCTGAGCAGCTCCCCATTTAGATCTGGGCTGAATCTGCCTCCAGAGACACAGGTGGAATCTGAGCCATCTGTCTAATGCTAAATGCAGAGACAGCCCAGACATTGTGCCCTTACATGACTTATTCTTTTATTTCCTTTAAATAAATAGATTAACCATTCTTGATCTTCTTGCAAGCTTGAAAACAATAGAGGGTTGGAAATTGCATCTGGGAAAAAAGTTTTTGGGGTCTCCTAAGTACAATAAGGTCATTGACATGCTGGAGCAAGTCCAGTGGAGAACAACTAGGGACTGGAGCACATGATAGGGGAGGCTGAGAGAGCAGCTGAGCTTGCTCAGCCTTGAGGAAACCCAGCCTTAGTGGGATGTTATAGAGAAGATGAATCCACTCTTCTCACCTACAAGTTGCAACTGGTTAGATATTAGAAAGAAAGCTAATGACAATCAAGACATTCAAACACTGGAAAAAAGGTTGTAGAACCTCCATCACTGACAATCTTCAATGCTCCAAGGCCTCGAGCATACTCATCTAACTGCAAGATTGGCCCAGCTTTTGTGTGGGCTATTGGAGTAGATGACCCACAAGTCTCTTTTGCAAACTAAATAGTTCTACGATTCTGTGATAATTTAGCTCACGGCATGCAGGAAACTAGCAGCTGCATGCTAGGGCATAGCATGAGCACTGGGCAGCAGAAGCCATATAAAATTTATGTCATAGGATCATCACAGAGTGAACTATTTCCCTGCTCTTTCATCAGGTGTGTTACTAGACTAGAGCTATCAGATGAGATCAGTGCTGCAGAGCTCCTTGTAATGTGTTGCTTGGCTATGGCTTGCACTCATTCCGTTTCTCCAAGGAGTGAGGTGAATATTGGCAATGTGGTGATGCTTCTTGGCACTGTTTATATGAGGTAGACAACACCCAGTCACATAACAACACCAGTTGTGTTCAACTGTTATGTGTGCCTGTACCCTCCTGCAGCAACTACAGGTACTCCAGTCTCCAAGACAATTGGGCAGCTCTTTGATTTTCCCTATTTAAAAGCCTGTGAAAGTATTATGGCAAACAAATGCATTACTTGCATTCCAACATTCTTACCCAGTGCATTAGTATCATTTTTAATCTGTGCACTCACATAAAACCATCAAGTCACTGCCAGTGGCAGGGGCATATTTCTGACTTTGTTGTTTGGAACAGAGAAGATCTACCAAAGACCTCACACATTTGAGAAGTTAATGGTACCCTCTACTGCCTAAGGCTAAAAACCTAAGCCTGTACCCATATCAGCCAGAATCCTTCACCTATATTCCTTCTGCAGAGATCCCTGCCCTGAGGTGCTGTGAGTTTGTGGAGTCAGTTATCATTTGTTCTTAATTGAAGAGGTATTTGGCTGGAGTTGAGTTTGTCTACCTCACAACCTCTCAAAGCTTCTTCCAGTGTTATTTTCCACAGCTGTGCGGTATAAAACATAAACCAAAATTACTAGCTCAGCCAGGCTGGTGTTTAAGGGTTCACATAAGGGAAGGCCAGGAAATGACAGAGTCAGACAGAGGTCATGAAGAGGGAACTTTGGATGTGATGTTCGTTGTGAACGTAGGAAGTCTTTACTGACTCAATAAGCATTCAGACCTGGAGATAACTGCATGTGAAGCAGGGAATACTGAAATCCACACTGAAAAACAACATTTTGTGCTGTCAAGCTGGTATACGTAATTTTATTGCACTTCATGACAAAGACAAACAAGTTCAAAACCCTTGACCTAGAAGTCTGATGAAACACAAGCATGGATACAGTATCAGACAGTACTGGAAAAAAAAAAAAAAAAAGATAATAAAGATAAACACAACACGGTCATGACTTCATAGAGGAATGAGTCACAAGTAACTTAAGGGACTCCAGAGTTATTTCTGCCAGTTCCATCAGGCACCTCAGTAAGCAACACCTTAAATCCTGCCACCATTCTTCCGTTTCAAGGGCTCTTCTGCTGGAAAGGAGACAAGCAGACAAGAAAGAAACCTCCCCCACTGGGTGTATTTAGTGACATGAGTCAGGCTGTGCTTCTCCAGAAGCATGTCTGTTTCACCTTGCTTGTTGCAAGAGGTAGGAAGGTGTCTTTGGCCTGTGGCCATGCCATGAGGGTGGTGACATTTAGCTGGGCAAACAGCTGTGTGAGCATGGTAGGGTCCCTTGGCACTGCTTTCAAGATGACTCAGAAGCTACTACAGGGTAGGTGCACAGTGGATGTCACAGCTTCCACCCAGCAGGGCTTTCCCTCCCACGGTCCCCCCCATGTTTAGGTATCCAAGCATGTGGGCATAGGCTTGGGCTGTGGAGATGTGGTAGCTGCCAAGGTGCTGTCCCTGGGCAGGGCACTGCTTCTGAGCCACCACCCACCACACAGAGTGATCATCAATCCAACAGGTAATAATAAACTGAGTAATATTTGATAAGAAGGCAAAAGCCAATGCAACTAACACGTGGCTATACCTGATACTCCCGGATCTCCTTACCCTATAAGTCTATCAGAAAACCTCCACGAATGTCAGGATCAGGCTTTCAGCCACCCCTCAAATGATGGTGCCACCACCAGCACTACAAAGTCTTTGCTTTTAAACTTCTGTCCCTCAGAACGCTGCTGCTTCTCTTTTAGGTGCTTATGGAATGCAAACAAAGGTTGATGGTTAACCTCAGCTGTTTTGTGCTCATGCTAGTAACCACCAGTGACGTTTATCAAGGGTTTTGCTCTCAAGAACAAGGAGCATTGAAGTGTGACAGGAAGTGAGGAGAAAATGTGCACAAAAACAAGAAAAGGAGAGGAAAATGGGTGTGAATTTAAGAGACAGGGGCTGCACTGAATGAGGCTGAAGGACATACTGAGCTTCATGGAGGAAGAGGAGAGGTGGTATGGTATCTCAGAAGAGATGGAGAGGGTAAATGCAGGCAACGTTCAGTCTGACTCGTCCTTTCCCTCTGCAGTGCACTGAGATGGAGTTGGGAATATTTTATTTTCATCCTGTGAAAAATGTTTGAGGTTTCAGAGCAAGAAAGCAGTGAGCTGGAAGATGAAGGAAAGAGCCATCTCCAAAGTGACTGGAAACTCTGAGTCTGGAGTAACCCTCCTCTGTAGATTGGTACTTGGGAAAATTAAGAATTCAACATTTTCTCAGGCAAAAGAGTTTGCTGGAAAATGTTGTCCTTGCACAGGATCAGTGGTAGTCAATGAACAGCCTTTCCTCTGCTTCTTCTCATTGCTGTGACTTGCAGAGGACAACACTTACACTCCCACCTTCTTCCCAGAGGTATGCTTGCTCTCCAGCTGCAGCTCAGGCAGGACTCTGGGGCTATGCACATCTACACACGGCCTCTGAGGAAGGCCATGAGAACCTGCAGCTGTGGGGAGCCACCAACCTTGTCTCCTGAATCAGCTATGGTCACAGAGCAATAATCCTCCTAAACCCAGGCTGAATCCCAGAGAATGGGATGAATCCCAGGGAAATAAATAAGCCCAAATTTCTCAGAAGCTGTTCATGTAAAAACTAAGGCAGATGACGCTAAAAGCTTTTCAGTGCAGAGAATGATGAATGCAGCCTGTTGTTGCTGCTGCTGTTACTATTATTACTCTTAATAAAGAATCGCTCTTTCTTCCTGGTAATTGCCTTTGAAATGTTTCCCCGGTAGAAGCCGGATCAACCGCTTTGAATCCCCCAAGAGACGGGGATTCTTCTGGCCCCCTGTGCTGTGGCGTGTTAGGGCAGTGTAAGGCAGGGAATCCCTGCTCTGCTGACGCGCAGCCAGGGGACAACTGCTCTCCAGGCATCCCACCTCCCTGGGGCTACTCTCCCCAGCACTGCTCCTGTGTGTGAGAGGGAGCACCAGCCAGCCTGCAGCAGAGGGACAAAAATGTAACCAGTCCTATAGACGAGGATTTATTTAGTCCAGTGCTCTGCAATGAGTAACACAGCAGGCACACCCTCCCAGGCCTCAGTCCTGCAGGAGGACGAAAAAACAAAGTGCCCCAACACATGTGGGGCTGTCCTTGGGAAAGGGATGGATTTCCTCTTTCTGCAGACTTCCTGCTGCAGTTACAGGATTGTGCAAAGGGAAGGACCGCAAGGCACGTCTCAGGCCAGGCATCTCAGGTACCCGTAACTGCATGTTGTTGTCTGGTTGGTTTTGCCACCCACTCGTCTTTCTGCTAGGAAGAGGTGTTGAAAGCAAACCCACTGATTTTCTGCAAATGCAGTCATGCTGGCATTGTGCTTTGCCAGAGGCATTGCTTGTGGGTCAGGAGGTGTGTGGGACACAAGAGGCATGTGGGCACCCACATGGGACACAAGGGGCATCTTCTCCTGAGCTTGGCACCCTACAGCCTCACTTAGATCCTTATAGTTCAGCCTGAAGCCTACTCTGGTTTATGCCACTTGTTCGCAGTGTTAGCAAAACCCAGAGAACCAGAGTTTCATCTCTGATCACACTCACTGAGCCCTTCCTGAGCCCTTTAGCACTGAGAAACCCAAAGATAGACAGAGTGGAGGGGCTCACTCCAGCTTCCTATGCCACACAGGCACCCATCAGTGAGTGATGAGTACCCCAGGGTGTTGTGTGCATCTGTGGGCACTGTTTGCACCAAGAAAGCCACTCTGCTAACATGGTGCAAGATTAATTTAAATTCCTTGACACCTTGACCTTTTCTGAGACAGAAGAAGAAAAGCCTTAACTAACAGATTTGATAGCATTTAAGTCTGATATCCAGCTAGCAGTACTCATCCTAGCAGAGATGTACTTGAAAACAGAAAATGACTGCATTTTAATTTCAGTTTGATGTAACGAGTGTTAAACAGTTTTTTAAAGCAGTCCTTCACTCAGTGTTTACACTGTTCATGCTCAATGCTTAATTTCTTTCATATCCTACTTGGGTTGTTTTTTTTTTGTACAAATTGTAATATAACCTCACAGTTAGGCAGGGAAGCATAAGATACTTTGGTCCTACCACCCCTTTGCTCAGTAAGTGCTCTGAGAGCGTTTGCTGAAGCTTGCCAGTTTGCCAGTTTCAGTTCAACCGCAGAATCCTACTTTGTCAAGTAAAACTTTTGAGGTAAGTCTGAGACAGCTCAGCCTTTTGTTTTCAAACAATATAACGTGGAAGTATATGCATCTTCCCTTACCAAAAAGTTGGGTTTTCTTTAAAAAAAAAGAAATAGCAGGAAGGCGAAAGAGATGTTTAAAATATTTTCCTGAGCTGCACAATGCTGAGCACTTCCGGGTTTAGTGCAATCTCTTTCTCTGGCCAAACATGGTAAGGAAGTGACTCTGGTCCCCACACCGCACATTTGCAAATAGCTCCTTTCAGCAGCTGGAGGAAGCGAGAGAGGGCTGCTTTTCTTTACTACTGCTAGTTGAGTTCAGAGAGAGCAAGCCAGTAACCCTCAGAGATGCTGTATTTGTATCAAATGAAGGAGGAAGTGATTAAAAATTACTTGTTCGAAAGATACGTCAAAATCACTGAATTGTTGTTAATTTACCCCGAATATGAAAATCAAAATGCAGTCAAGTTTAGGATTTCCATACAAGGAACTCAGCACAAAGAAAGGTGTTGTGCCAGACCTCCCTAGCCTGGAGCAGAGATATGAATGCCTGTGTCTGGTGAAAGCCCCTCGCTGTCCTCTAAGCTTTCCCTCCACTCCTGATCACAGGAATGTGGCACCTAAAATTTGCACAGAGCCACATCTGTCCCACTTTCTCACCTGGGGCTCATCAGCTGCTCAGACCCTTTACAATAAGGTGGCAATGTCTACCCTAGACTAGCATTTCACCAAGGGAATGGAATCAGAGCACCTTGTCACTCCTAGGTGTACTGGGGTGTTTTGCAGAGATCTGGGAGCAGTGTGGGGAGAAGGAGGGTGGCTCTTTGCTGTGGTTTTCCCCCTCTTCCTGCCTGTGGCTCCTGCTGCACTGCCATGTCCCTGGCAGTGCAGGCAATGGGGTGCTGCCTGTGGCCACCTTGCCTATGCTCAGCCCCATGCTTCTGAATCTGGCCACCCGAATTGTTAACTTTGACGATGTTAACCTGTGAACTGTGTCCTCCCCGCTTTGTGAAATAAATGAATGGTGTATATTTTTAATGCAAGTTTCACATTCACTCATTTTCACTGCACTCATTTGATTTCTGGTAAGACTTGCCCTGAGTAGAGCCAGCAACCATAGAAATTCACAACCACAGTGGACAAGATTGGCCTGTCTCTTGACAGGCAACCACACACAGGGACCCAGCAAGGTGATGCTCAGCTGGCAAAGGCAACTGGGGAGTCCTACACCTAAGTAGTGACCTACATTAAAATATGGACTCAGATAAATGCCAGCTCCCTCTGAAGTGGGGGAGGCAAAGCTACAACTCTGGGTCAGAAGGTTTCCTTGGCTTACACATATTAAGTTAAAGTTGTCTCTGCATCAAGCCACAGAAGGCATGGTCTTTTACCAGTAACAGGAGAGGTCTGTAGAGGCAGAGAAGGGTAGGAAATACTCAGAGCAGTAGACTTGTTGCTGGAAAAAGCACTGTCTGAAGCAGCACAATATGCAAATAATGAAGAACTTTGAGACAAAAAGGCTGGCGGGAGAAACCTGTGACCACTTGACCAGAGGAAGGCTGAGGTCCGCTGATTCAGACCCTGTATTTCAGCTGGCTCCATTCCAAGCTTCCCTGCCTGTCAGGGAAAGAGCACTGAACAATGTTTCTGAAAGATAGGGAGAGATAGCTTTAAGGACAACGGAAGGAATACCCACAGAAGTCAGCTCCCTATTTCTATCCCATGTCCAGAGCTGCCAAACTTCATATGCATCTATAAAACTATTGCTTTCTAGCCATAGAACTTCTTTTTTGTGTTTCAATAGGAAATGATTTGAGAATTACACTGAATGATATTTTCAGATAATTTAAGAAAAGGCTGCTGATTGTAGACCCTCATAAGTGGTTTAGTAAATAAACAGAAAACTGAACAAAAGGATGGCTTGATGTTTTCACTCGCAATTTGGTGACAATTTTCACAGATGCAATAATGCTACATGCAAAATATATTTCTTTTCATACCATGGCTAGCACAAATCAGATATCCTTCTTTCTTTCCCCTGCAAATTCATCTCAGAAGACTTGCATTTTGAGTATTAATAAAGCAATGTCAGAAGAATTCATTGACTAATGCTCTTTGTTCCTGTTAATATGAGCTCCTGGAAGGAGTTCCTCATAACTGAATAATGTATTGATTCCTATACCAGATTCCTGCTCCAAGTTTTTTAAAGGTAATTTATGACTGTAGTATCCTATGAAGATTAGCTGTTTCAAAATTCTCACACTTAGTTTTCAAAACCAATTTATTTCCATCTTTTACAAAGAGAGTGAGAAAGAGAGCAGAATGGAAGACGTTTCAATAAAAATTTGCTATACAACAATTTTCAAGGTGCTATTAAAGTACATGACTTCCCTTTTGTCATAGTCAGTAGCTGTACAATTGTAGGACAATCGTTTTACCGAAGTTAAACTTTTTTCATTTATTTACTCCATTCAATACTTTTTCTCTAGTATTTAATTCTTATTTGCATATTAACTATTGTCATTAATGACTTTGAGAATGCATCATTCTTATTATCCTTAATGTTATTTATAATAGCTCAGCTTCATTCATTTTAGAGTTCATCAGAAAACAAACAGAAATTATATTTATACCTCATAACTTCTCATTTCAGTCTTCTGACTTTTAATTTAAAAGAATAAAAATAACAATGCTTCCTACATCAACCTTGCCCTAGGTTACAAGAGAAGGTCTTGCCTTCATTATTATTTCAATCAAAAGCAAAAAAATGTCGTTTTAAACCGTGCAGAATATTTTACTGAACGCTGCTTGTCTATGCTTTCTGTAAATAAGTTCATGATCCTTGAGCATTGCTGAAATTGTAATTGTAGGCTTTTATGTAATGGAATGACTGAGTTTGCACAGGAATTAGAGTGGGGAGCAGGTGAGAGTGTCAAGGGGAGCCAGGATGAGAGATGTTATCAGTGGTGTTCTTCACAGACATGTTTGGAAGCCAGTGCGATCCAATTCTTACATTATTAACCTTGGTACAAGAACTTGGTCTAAACTTGTCAGCAGTATGAAGTGGCACAGGGTTGCTAGTGCTGAAGAGGACAGAAGCATCATTCAGACAGGAGTGGGGGACCCTGTAAATTAGAGCAACAGGAACAGGATGAATTATAGAAGCACACTTGTGGACTCACAAGAAGCGGGGTTCCTGTGTCAGAGGTAGTAGGGAAGATGGTGGGAATGTGGATCGGTGGCTGAAGATCTGTGAACCACCAGTGTGATAATGCTGGGATTCAATCTCTAGGGACTTTGAGGAGCAGGACTGAATGGTTGGTATAGTCCAGGAAGTCCTTTCCCAATCCTTTATTGCTGTATTTCTATGATTCATCACTGCAAGCATGTTCAGCAAAAAATAATTAAAAAACATCAAACAAACAAAAACAACAAACCCAAAAAGGAAGCTTTAGTACGGCTATAGAAGGTATATGTATGAATACCTGGAGAATATTAGAATCCTTTTTCTAAAAACAAAACAAAACAAAACAAAACAAAACAAACAAAACAAAACCAACACCAAACAAACCCAAACAAAGAAAACCAAACCCAACCAAACAAAAGCCCCCACCCAAAACAAAACCAAGAATTTTAACTGAAACAGAAGCAGAGAAAGGCTGCCAAGATAATACAGGAACTGTGCGTAATCAGTGGATGGGTTTCCTGGATTATTTAGTTTAGCAAACAGAAAAGTTAGGAAAGAATAGTATTAATTCTAAACACGTAACTGGGCATACGCACACTAAAGAGGAATAAGCATGACTGAAATTAGAGGATAAGGATGGTGATACAGGCAGTCTTGAATTTAGAAACTAAACTTGCAAAACATCACCTGCCAGCTTCCTCCTTAATGAGTAACCAGTTTTGGGAAGATGTGCGAGGGTATTTCTATCTTTGCCTTCAGCCTGAAAGCCTGGCAAGAGTCAGAGATGAGAACCTGGGTTCTGACAGCTACTTTGACATGCTTTGCTGATTTACTCAAGGTTAAACTAATGACCTGAATTAGGTCCATAAACTGATTTTCCTCATCAGATTAGAAGGGACTACTGGGAGAGGGAAAATCCAAACTTTGCACAAATGGAGGGGAGAAATCTTTACGGGCACTTTATAAACTCACTGCTAACACAGGCACCCAGAATGGTAACGCTTACACTCAATTTCTCTTTTTTTTTTTTTTTTTTTCTGTAAATCTGTAGGACTGGTGCTTATGTTTGAACCTGGATTCTGAAAAGGCTATTGTGGGTTCTGAGGAAGGCAATCACCTGCTGCATTACACTTCTCCTGCCTGTGACTGCCAGGTGGTGTTGGACTCGGCCACAGACAGCACTGAGCGCCGGCTGCCTGGTCATCAGGAAAAGTCACTGTGGTTGGGACACTTTGTGCTTAAGTTTTGCGGAAGCAGCAGCTGGAGTGCCTGAGCATTGCCCCAGGGTGTGATGTTAGGTGCAGCCTCAGTGATCCCGCCTGCCTGCTTGTCTGTAAGTAATTCAACCATTCAAATAGAGGGCAGTCCCATAACAATAACTTGTACTTTCTAGTACTCTTGGGGTTTTCTCAGATATATCGCACAAGAATTAGACTGGCTCAGTCCTGCATATCTTATGAGATGAGCTCACACATGGTAGCTGCCGACTTATGTGCTAGAAGGAGAAGCACTCGAGCCCTGAGCCCTTTTCAGGGCACCTACACTTCAGACACAGACTGGAGAGAGAGGTTTGGTAATCTGTATTAACAAACTGGGAAAGAACTACTTTTTGGTTTGGTTTGGTTTGTTTTTTTTCCGTAAACACAAAGGAATGGTGACAGTCATTGCCAGCTTGAAGCACTAATGATTACAGAAGTGAACTGCAAACCAGTGTACCTTAGTGGGTGAGACCTGAACTGTTTCTCTGGCTTGCCCTGCTAAGCAGCTCATTCACTATGTTGTTGGTGAGTTCTTTACCTCCCTCTTCTTTCAGGAGTTCAAAATCAGTTCAGTGTGTCTCTAGACAGGGGATTTCATGCAGAAGAAAAAAAAACAGCCTTAAAGCACAGTTCATTCCTTGGTGAGGTGTGCCCTATCTTACATATGTCTAACTGAATAGTTAGGTGCCTGAAATATATTATTAGGAATAATTGCTGCTGCTGAGCAACTACAGACTACCTTTTAAAATGTACCCTTGTCTGAAAGCAATATTTGCTACCAAAAATACTGAAAAAATAGTGCTTTATATATATATTTTAATGAATATGCTCAGTGCTACAGTACAATATGTACCTATGTAAGAAAAATGGTATTTTGTAATTAAAATTTAGTCATTTTTGAACATGCAAAATAGTATGCTGTATTGCAACAGCCATTTACAATAAACATCACTCTGACTCCATGAGCATCATTTACATGTTAATGTCAGTGTGGCTTGGGCTTAATTCATTCTATTTCAGCTTAAATTGAAAAGATTATTTTTGTCATGAGAATCACAAGCAGACAAAATCATAAGAATATTAAGAATATTCATGAGTGCCAATAAGTAATAATTATAAAAAAGATAAATACAGAAGAAAGGGTATTTTGGGGTGACTTGGTGAAAGCAACATCTAAATTAATGTGGATAATTGTAAGTTTTCATGATGTGCAAATTGTGCTAGTTATTCTTTAAAGTTCTCCTATTTCATATCTGCTAAAAATCAGCTTATCCACAAAGCTTACTGTTCAGTTGCAATTTCACAGGCAAGCATCTGTCTCAAGAAAGATCCATTATTTTTCAATCCAGCTGAATTTTGTAGTGCTACTATTTTGTGTGCTGTTTGCTACCCTTGTTTTACATAGTGCATTGAAAGAAGATACATATTAGCAAGGAGCACTGTAACAATCTCAGTGACTTGATGTTTTTCAGTGCTATGTTTAAATTTAGTCACTGGATTCTCCATGTCAGGTATTGTTCCTTCAAATTTACTGGGAGAGAAGTCTTGCTGACGTGTCTAACTGTAGACACAAGCAGTGACAATGTGCAAAACTGGAGGCAAATCTGAGAGAGGGTTGGAAAAAAAATGTGGGTGTCTGTGACCAGCACCATTTTACTTCACAGTGAGATTTTAATACGATGTTCTGAATCATTTATTGGTAAATATTAAGGGCTGAATTTTGTAGCAGGTATGGAACCTCTAGATGTGGTACTTCAGGACATGGTTTTGTTGTTATAATAATGTTTAGTAGACATTTGGATTTGATGATCTTGAAGGTCATTTCCAACCTCAATGATTCTGTGATTTTATGACCTAACCCAATGCATTTTTTCTGGAGAGGATGAAGGGGATCTTGCACAGACCCTCTTTCTGCCTATGCTGTGGAGCACAGGGAGTGATCTTCACTCTGGGGCAGGGACAGGCAGCCAAAGGAGTGCCGTTGTCAAGCAGAGCAACTGTTTGCAAAATGAACTTCTGTTCTTAGATGAGTGTGTGTGTCGTCAACGTGTAATATAAAGGCTACAAAATCTGAGGCAACAGACTAAGTAAGGGCTATGCAATGGTATGGGTTAGATTTTGTTAATTGAATCCTCGGGCCTTGGGCATTTTTATACTGAGCATTGAAGAAAACACAGTTTACAATTTCTATTGATCCCTTGCTTTGCTGAGTACTTTCTAACAAATCAGCACCACTGTCTACTTGCCTCCTTGGAAGGATGCTGAAGGAGGCTGAAAACTGGATCACAGTTTTCTCCTTGTCCTCTGAAGGAGATCTCTGAGTATGTCCATCATTGCTCACTCCTTTGCGAGCTTCTCTGCAGGCTGTCCCTGATAGAGACAAAGAAATGGTGACTGGACCAACAGCTCAAGGCTAATAATAGCCACCAGGTAACCCTGAGAGACTGTGGTAAACGCTTACCCTATATCCTGCCACCCTCTCCTTTGTTTCATTTTGTATCCTGCCTGAGGAGCCTGGTAAAGTGAAAATTAACAGGCCCTGGGCCCTTACAGACAAATAATGCTGGACCTGCAGAGGTTACTTTGAAATGGGAGGCCCTGAGGGCTGTTCCAGCTGGAGCAGCTACAGGACCCTGAAACAAAAGATAAGCACTGTGGAAGTACATGGTGGGAACGGGGAGGTTGTCTGCAACCTGCCAGCTGTCTGTGGAGTGGGTTCAAGTATTAATTTCCTCAGAGTGCTAAGGGTAAGGTAAAAAGGGCATCTGCTTCAGCCTTCAGGCATTATGTTTTCCATATCTTTTTTCTCCAAATGATTGGGCAATGTTGTAACTGCCTGCTAAAACAGAGTGTGCTCTGGCACCATGCATGAATGCTGCCTGCACTGCTGGGCTCCCTCTCCTGCCCACAGCCCTACCCAGGGGTAGTAGTCACCACTTTTGCTGTCAAAAGCACTGGTACTTGGCCATGATATACCTGGGAACCTGCTTTCTCAACCATCCTCCCAGGTTTTATGCAATATCCCTTTTACATCTCTGACCGTACAGTCAGCCTTGAAGGAGAGAAGAGAAATTCAGATAGTAGTGGTCACTGTTTTTTGTTCTGCTTGTGCAGCCTGAGAAGTTCCCACAGACAATAATCTCCCCAGTTGACAAAAAAAAAAAATATATATATGGA
>JANHFX010025344.1:3952-15491 GCA_027560015.1 Chloroceryle amazona
AGACCGGCAGAGGCTGCCGGCACAGCTCCCACCTCGCTGGCAGAAGCCCACCCGGGGGTGACTGAGATGGCCCAGGGCAGGCTTTGGAGACAGCTGCATGGCTGCCAGCCCAGGGACAGCGTGGATTGGAGCACTGACATCTTCATTTCCCCAGAGCAGTGCCAGCCAGAACCGTGACGCGTGGCAGAAAGCGAAGAACACATTTCCCTGCTTTCTGCCTCTCCAGGTCACAGAAGCCTGTGGTGGTGGTGTCTCTGCTGCTGCCGCATGCGATTTAATCCAAAGGGAGGGCCCAACTGGCTCCTGCGTGGCCCAGTTACCTGCTCATGTTCAATGTGGGACACCCCCACAGTCCAGAGCCCCACACCAGCTCTCTCAGATCTCAACGTCACTCTCTTTGTCATTATCGTGGTCACCGTCATAAAACTCATTGGCAGCTTCAGGCCTGGGGAAAAGACAACCACCATCAGTGAGAAGCCCTGAGAGCACTGGAAGGGGTTGCCCAGAGAAGCTGGGGACACCTCATCCCTGGAAGTGTTTAAGACCAGGCTGGATGAGGCTTTGAACAACCTGCTCTAGTGGGGGGTGTCCCTGCCCATGGCAGGATCTTTAAGGTCCCTTCCAACTCAAACCACTCTTGTGATGCTATAACACTGGCCAGGTCCTGCTGCCGAAGGTCAGGAGATGCTCTGCACGCCAAACACCCCATGAAACGTACGTGAGGAGAGCACACATTTCTAGAGAGGCTCCCTCGGTAAAAACAGGGACTCAGAAGTGACTTAGTATCTGTTCTAGGAGCCAGATGGTCTACAGTGTATCATCGGCCCAGCCAAAGGGGAACCCATTTCTCCAGAAGATCTGGTACCTGCTGTAGTTCTCCTCAGAGCCTCTTTCCTCTGGATCGGGCTCATCTGTACGATCGTAGCTGAGCAAGTCTGAAGGGACGTCGTGGATCTGCACGCTGGGAGCGTGGTTCAGCATCTTCAGATTCTCAAATATCGTCTGTCTGATCTGATCCAAGTACTGCACAGGAGCAAAGAGAGAGGGAGGACCCCAGTGAGGTCTGAGGGTCTGCACAGGGCCACTGCCATCAACACTTCCACCTGCCTGCATCGCCTGGGGGGTGGCCATGAGAAGGAAATTTGTGCAACAAGCTGATTATCAGAGCAAAGGAGGTGGGAGACTTCATTCATCATTGATACCAAGCACACAGCAAGGAGTCATGCAGCTGTAGTGGGCTCCCAGTTCAAGAGAGAAGGAACTACTGGAGAGAGTCCAGTAGAGGCTACAAAGATGCTGGGGGGACTGGAGCATCTCTGCCCAGGAAAGGCTGAGAACCCTGGAGCTGTTCAGCTGGAGAGCAGCCTGAGAGGGGAGCTGAGCAATGCTAAGCAAGAGCTATAGGGCCCCTGGGGGAGCAAGAGGATGGGGCCAGACTCTTGTCAGTGGTGCCCAGTGACAGGACAAGGGGCAGTGGGCACAGACTTGAAACCAAGAGGTTCCATCTGACCAGGAGGAGAAACTTATTTGGTGTGAGGGTGGCAGAGCCTGGCCCAGGCTGCCCAGAGAGGTTGTGGAGTCTCCTTCTCTGGAGAGATTCAAAACCCCCCTGGACAATGCAGTGCTGGGCCCCCTGCTCTGGGTGACCCTGCTGGAGCAGGGGGGTTGGACCAGATGATCTCCAGAGGTTCCTTCTAATCCCAACCAAGGAGCCTGGACCATCAGGCAGCTCCATCTGAGGACAGAGGGTCCTTCTACCCCTATTACCCTCCTGCCTTTGCAATGCAGCAGGGCTGGTGACTCTTCTTGGGCTGTCCTGAAGTAAGGATCTGCTCTTCACCATGTGCGCAGAGCATCTTCCATAGCACGTGTGCACACAGCTTTATAGCAGCCCAGGGGACACACCACTGCACACTGGAACAGCCTAAAATCCTTGTCCCTGGATGGGCACAGCCCCATGCTCTGTGGGTGGGTCCTGCTCCCCTCCCCAACTGCCTGTCTCCCCACAGACTCGCATCTCCTGCAAGGATGTCCCAGCTGAGACGCTCTATGACGTGCTGCACGACACCCACTACCGCAAGAAATGGGACTCGAACATGATCGAGACCTACGACATCGGGCGCCTGACCGTTAATGCTGATGTTGGATACTACTCCTGTGAGCAACCCCCAGCCCCTGGGGAACCCCAGGGCCCCTCTCCTCAACCCCACATCCCTGTGCATGGGTGTGGGGCTATGGGGGCAATGGGTTGGGGTGTAACAGGGTCTGTCTGCAGGGAAATGCCCGAGCCCCCTGAAGAACCGGGATTTTGTCACCCTGCGCTCCTGGTTGCCCCTGGGCAATGACTACATGATCATCAACTACAGCGTCAAACACCCGGTGAGCCCCTGCCCAGCCCCAGCCCTGGCAGGGGTGCTGGCTCCATGGGCCAGGGGACACAGGCAGGTCTTGGGCAGGGGCTCGAGCAGGCTCTGAGGTTCATGACCTCTCTCTGCAGAAATACCCGCCGCGGAAGGATTTTGTGAGGGCCGTGTCCCTGCAGACAGGTTACCTGATCAAGGCGAATGGTGCCGGTGCCTGTGTCCTGTATTATCTCACCCAGGTGGACCCTCGTGGTGAGTGCCAGCAGGAGGGGAGGGTACAGCATGTCTCCTTGGGGATGAGACCTGTTATACCCCCAAAGCTCACCCGCCCTGTCATTCCATGACCTTGAGGTCCAAAGAGCACTGGAAAGTGGGGACAACCTGGGCAAGAAGGGGTTCCCCTCCCAGGGCAGGTGCCACCAGAACTGGAGGGGCTTAGTCTGGCACGAGGCGCTGCCCGCTCATGGTGCCTCCTCTGGGACTGGCCTGGATTGGCTGAGTGATGGGACCTTGGGCTCTTACAGGGTCGCTGCCGAAGTGGGTGGTGAACCGTGTCTCGCAGTTTGTGGCACCGAAGGTAAGCAGGGTGTGTGGCAGAGGGTGGGATGCACAGGCACCAGGGATGAGCTGCCTCAAAGAGGTCCCCTAGGATGGGGGCTGGGTGACCCAGGGCGTGCAGGATGGGTGCTGGGTGACCCAGGGCTCACAGAGCATGCACTGGGTATGCTGCTGGGGCTCTGTGGTCTAAGCCAGGCCTCCATCCCCTCCCAGCACTCCCAAAAAGCAAGCAGTGGGGGAGCTGGAAACTACTCACAGAGCGAGGTGGCTCCATCTCTGATGGGGACTTGGGGCACCATGATGGGTTGGACCCACTCTTCCCACAGGCAATGAAGAAAATCTACAAGGCTGGGCTGAAGTACCCGGAGTGGAAACGCAAACACGACCCCGGTTACAAGCCCTGGGTGTACCCAGAGCAGAACACACTGCCCAGTGTCAGCCTGGCCGAGCTGTCGGTGCAGCACGCTGACTCTCTGGAGAACATCGATGAGACGGGGCTGCCCGAGGACCACCTGAGCACCAGTGACCACGAAGCCTGAGCCCTCTCCGCAGCCCTCTCACGGGGGAACCTCCTCGTGACCAGGGCTTGGCAGCCAGGGGGTACAGGTGGGAATTTGTCCCCCTTCACCCCAATAGTCACATTTGCTCTCCAGTATCTTCATCATAGACCCCCCTACCTGGGCAGCAGGGTACTGTCCCATGGGAACTTGCAGCACAGGTGCTGGAAAGAGGAAGGACGGGCATGCTGGTCCCTCTTACGCCCATGGTGGCCTATGGAGGTGTCCCCAGCCCATGGAGATGTCACCACGCAGGAGGTAGAGCTGGCAGTGGGAGCAGGTGCCCCAGGGAGAATCTGGGAAGGGCAAGAGAGGAGGAAGCCTTCATGGTGTGGGTAGGAGCTTACCTGGCACCAGGATACCCCTTTACCACTGTAAGACTTTTAAGGGGTATCCCTCAAATGTTCAGAAGTGGGAGACCTATGTGGGTCCTGCCCAGGCTTTGCAGACTCTTTCTGGCCCGAGGTCCAGCTCTGCTAGCCCCACAATCAGACTGGACCCACTGCAGCCCACCAAACCCCTCCAGGCTTTCTGTGACCCCCCCACTCCCCATTTCAGTGAGCCCTCACAGGTCCTGTCCTGGGTGTCAAGCTCACCTCTGCAGGCTGGTTCTAGCCCAGCTGGCTCTGGGGACCCTTTCCCCAGGGGATCCTGGGGAGAGGGCTTTTCCTGGCAGTGGGGTCTTAGGCAGCCTTTGTCCCCACTCTCTCAGTGTTTGCCACTGCTGTGGTTTCTGGCACAACAATAAAGGGGTTGGTGTGTGTGCGAGAGGGCTTTGGGCTGGCATGGGACGGTGAGGAAGCTGGCAGAGAGGTGAGGAAACTGGCACTGAGTCCACCCTGAGCCTGTCCAGGAGCTAGGTCCCAGGTCAGACAGGAGAGTGAGGCCAACCATGCAGTCCCATCACCCAGGGGTGACCCTCAGTGGGGAGTGAGGTGGCTGGTGGTGGGTAGGAGGGACGGGTGAGGGGCTCTGCACACACACAGAGGCGTGTGGGTGAGAGCGCGTGGGTGGGAGGCAGCTTCCAGCGGACAACGGGAAGTCAGTCTAGACAGACACCGCTGGGGGAATACGCTGACAAACACTGGGTTTTCCATCCCCCATTCACCCTCACACTCCAAGGCTGCTGTGGCTGCTGGGCTTCTGCCCTAGGTGGGTTTAAGCCTGATCTTAGAACCATAGAATCATAGAATCAATCATAGAATCATAGAATCAATTATAGAATCACAGAATCAGAGTGGTTTGTGTTGGAAGGGACCTTTTAAGCTCATCCAGTCCAATCCCCCTGCACTGAGCAAGGACATCTGCAACTAGAGCAGGTTGCTCAGAGCCCTGGCCAACCTCACCCAGAATATTGCCAGGGATGGGGCAGCGACCACCTCTCTGAGCCAGGGTCTCACCACGCTCAGCATCAAAACTTTCTTCCTTCTCTCCAGTCTAAATCTCCCCCTTTAGTTTCAAACCATCACCCCTTGTTCTGTCCCAACGGGCCCTGCTCAAATGTCTGTCCCCATCTTTCTGACAGGCCCCTTGAAGTACTGAAAGTCTTTGTCACTGTGGTTTTTGGGGCCCCTCTGACCCACCCAGCCTTATGCTCCCTGATCACATCCTGTAGTCCCACTGAGCGCTGCTGCCCTGTACTTGCTTCCCCCACACCTTGTGCTTCTCGTCCTCATTTCATCCAGACACCCACCCCAGCATGCTGGGCGCAGATGTTCACTGTCCTCCTTTAGCTGCCCTGTTAGGTCACATCTGTGCTATTCCTGGGGGATCACATGCACGTGTCCCACGGTAGAGAGCTCTGGGGATGAGAGAGGAGGTCCAGGCACTGGACTCCCACGGTTTGCAGCTGGGCTGGCTGCACAGGCAGGATGAGGGTGGAGAAGCCACCTCTGCAGGGAAAACATGGAAAAACCCAGGGCAGGAGATGTGTGGGATCCCCCCTCACTGCCTTTGGGGCTCACAGCAAGGGGAGAAGTTCCTTCCTGCCCTGTGCCGCTCCCACCACGTCAGCAGACAATGGTGCCCACAGCAGAGAGGTTTTTACCTGGGAAAAGACACATCACAGCCCCAGACTGCCCCAATAACACTCGGCAATAATTGTGGTGGAGCTGGGCAAGGAACTGTGACCTGAGCAAGGGGGAGAAACACCTCCTGAGTGCTGCCCTGATGGGGCAGAGTCCACTGGCACCCCAAGCTCACAGGGTGCTGGGTGAAGACCACCCCCCAAGGCACCGGTGATGAGAGAAGCAGCCTCGTCTCTTCTCATTGCCCGGATGTTTTTCTGCAGCAGCCACAGCTCTGCTGCCGGGTTATTTTTAGCCAGCCTTGGGTAGGTGTGAGGAGCTGCTGCCTGAGCACTGAGAGGCCAGCAGAGAGGCCCCAGTCCCCAGCCAGCCCCAGGGAAGGTTGTCGCCAGGTGGGTGACGTTGCCAGCCCAGGATGCTGCCTAAAATGGCCAGGATGAAGGTGGTATCAAGTACATAGGGAGGACAAGGACTGCTGGGGTGGCAGGAACACTGGTCCACATCCAGCACTGGGATGGAGCAGAGCTCCTGGACTGCAGCACCACTGTGGCCAGGGAGGAGGGGGAAACCAGTGGGTCTGGGGAGAGGTGTTGCCCCAGTACACTGATTTCTTACAGCATCATGGGACTCCACTGGGTTTCCTGTGGCAGAAACAGGAAGAGTGTCGTGCACCAACACCCCCCAGCTCCTGAGTGAGGAGGGGTGTGGGGTTTGAAGCACCCCAAGAGTCCTTGCTGGGACGCTGGGGGAGGGGGTGGCCCACGGCCCAGTGGGGCGAGGGCCAGACACGCGGAGGCTGCAGCTCCGCACGAGAGCCCAGCGAGACAGTTTTCCTGCCTGGCCCCGAGTGGAGCGGAGCCGCCCCACAGTGCAGAGATTGGAAAGGAAACAGGAAGCTGCTGCTGGATGGGAGATTAGTCCATAAGGCAGTGATGTCAACCAGCACCTCCATGGATGGGGGCATGGGCCCCCCATCCTGCCCGCACTCAACTCCCCAGCACACTCCAGTGCCTCTAGTGTCAAACATGCCTCAGCTGGGGAGGATGTGACTCTATCCCCAGAATCTCATGCTTTGCATCTCCTGAGCTAAGGATACTAGAATGGTTTGGGTTGGAAAGGACCGTTAAAGCTCATCCAGTCCAACCCCCCTGCACTGAGCAGGGACATCTGCAACTAGAGCAGGTTTCTCAGAGCCCCAGCCAACCTCACCTGGGCTGGTTCCAGGGATGGGGCATCAACCACCTCTCTGGGCAACCTGAGACAGGGTTTCACCACATGCAATGTAAAAAATGTCTTCCTTCTCGCCAGTCTAAATTTCCCTCTTCAGTTTCAAACCATCACCCCTTGTCCTGTCCCAACAGGCCCTGTTGCTCAGAAGTCTCTCCCCATCTTTCTGACAGTCCCCTTTAAATCCTGTAAGGCCACCAGAAGGTCTCCCTGAAGCCTTCTCTTCTCCAGGCTGAACACCCCCAGCTCTCCCAGCCTGGCCTCCCAGAAGAGGGGTTCCAGCCCTCCCAGCATTACTGGGGCTCCTCTGGCCCCCCTCTAATAGGTCCATGTCTTTTATGTGCTAGTGCTCCAGAGCTGGACACAGTACTCCAGGTAAGGTCTCACCAGAGGTGAGTAGGGAGCTCGTGGGTAGGTCTTAGGCAGCTCTCATCCCCACACTCACATCATAACCCTAAGACCAGCAGGGCTCAGCAGCCCATCTTATCTCATGGACTGGCCTTCAGTAGGACTCTTGCCTGGAGAAGTCCATCAGATTTCCAAACCCTACAGCCTCCAGCTTCCCCTTCCCCACACCTCCACCGAGCCTTCTCAGAGGCTCAACTCTCTGCTGTGCCCCAGCAAACCCCTCAGGCTTGGTCTCAACCCCACATTTCCAGCTGTTTAACATGGCATTCTGCCCTTTAGATATGAGCCTTGAGTGTCCCTCACCCTATCCTGCTCCCAAGAGATGCTCCCACCATCACCACACATATTCCCCAGCATGATCCAGCATGGGTAAGGCTGGAGGTAGAGCAAAGTCTGGCCCAGGATGCAGGAAAGGCTGATGGGGAGGGAGGAGCAACTGAGCAGGTGGACCTTGAGGAACAGTGTCATCACGGGTGCTGCCCGGAAAGGGGAAAGACTCCACAGACCAATGTGCTGGAAGGATCCAACCTTCACTTTGATCTTTGCTTCCTCCAGCCCTTGGCAGCATCTTTACAAAGCCCAGTCCCCCAACTCAAGAGGCGTTTTCCTCCTCCAGGGAGCAGGCAAGACTTTCCTGCTGTGTGAACCCATAGACACGACAGAGCTCTCTGTCCTGGTCCAAAGAGTTTAAATATAGACTGTATCTGCAGGTTGAGAGACACCAAAGGGATCCGGCAGAGGCTCTGCAAACTGCACGATGGAAAGTGGGCCAACTAGAAGCCCTCAGGAAATGACCCAACCACAGCACACACAGCACGGCTGCCAGCACCCTGCCCGTGCCCAGCACTCTGCTGTGCTCTGCTCCCCTCCGACAGACACGGCACCATCCCAATTGTCTGGCTCCAGGGGATGGTGGGGAGACGCCCCTGCTCAGGCTGTACTCACAAGTGGGCTCTCGGAAGGGGCAGTTTCTGGTTGGGAATTGGGTGCTGGGGCTCAGCAGAGATGCCTGACCAGAGGTTTTCCCCCTGTCAGGGGGACTGAGCCCCAATCCTGTCACTTAGGTGACTTTGGAGGGAGGTTTTCTGCACCAAACTGGCCTGTCAACCACCATCAGGATCTGGGTTGTGGGGGCTGGGGTCTGCTCTTGGCCACTTCGGGCCACCAGATGGGACTGCAACTTGCCACTCTGGAGATGTCCCAGGGTGTCTCTTCAACCTTCAGACAGCCCATTTCTGTCCTTCCAGCATGCAGAGAGGAGCTCTTCTCCCAGCAGCAGGTTACAAGGGGTCTATAGAGATGCTACAGGGTACCAAAGAGTGTTAAGACAGGATGTGGTCCCATGCTGGAGTGTGCATCACTGGTGCTAATGCCCCCAGCATGGCAGGATGTAAATGATAGCACACTGGCTGCCACCAGTGGCACCAGTGCCCTTTCCTCTGCCTTTCCAGCCACTCACACTGCAGATCTCAGCAACCTTCCCATGAGTGTCCAGTACTTATATTTAGCCAAACTTCCTCTAAGAGGCAGAGGTGGGATGACACCATCCACAGTGCAGGGCTGGAGGGTCCCTGCACACCTTGAGGACCTCTGTGCACCCTGTCTCCTCACCCCACCCCACAGAGTGGTCCATGGGGCCACTCGTGCCATCCCCAGCACAGGGGATGCACCACTCCCCCCCTCCCCCCCAGAGATGTGGGTGGGGACAGGGGAGGAAGACAAAAACCGTGCCGGGCTTGTGACGAGTTCTGCTTCTGCTTTGTAGGATCAAACCTGCGATAAGGAGAAGCTGCCTTTTTAATGCACTGAGACTAGTACAGGGTGGTCCTCTCACATCACAGGCTCCCACTGCTCCCAGCCCCCGACAATGACTTTTGGAGGCATTGTAGGGGCAGGAAAGGACCAGCCTGAGTTGAAGCAAGGGGTTGCCAGGGAGCTGGATGCTCACAGGACAGGGAGCAGTTATCAGCCTTGCCATCAGGAGCAGAGAAGATCTAGAGGGTGTTGTGAGATACCAGCCTTGGCCACCTTCTGGGTGCAAAGTTGGGTAACAGCTGAGCTGGACTAACCGCCAGCCCCGCTGGGGCTCTGTGGTAGCCCTTGCGAAAAGTGTTGCGTTAAAGGTGGCCAGGCTGGCTGGTGGTGAAAGCACCGGCTCCTTGCAGGAGAGAAACCCTCCCAATGTGCCCCTGCTACCCCAGACCCCACTGCCATCCCTCCCCTTGGCTGATTCCACATCCCCCTCATTGTGGGGTGGTGGGATGGGATCCTACACCCACAGCACAACGGAAGGTTTTGTGTTCCACATACCTCACCCAGCCAAACTCCAGCATCATCCCTCCCAAGTCCCCTCATCAGCGTGAGTGTTTCAACCTGTTTTCTCCACTTTGGCAGCACATGCACCCTGCCCACAGTGGATGTGGTGAATAGCTCCTCTCCCCTGCAGCCAGAGTCAAATGCACCTGAGAACTTTAAAGAGTTCCCTTGGCAGCACAGACTCTGACTGTGGGTCTTAGGGAAGTCCGGTCCCACCATGGCAATGTGGGGATCAGGATGTTTGTAGGGAAGGCAGAGAAGGAGCATGAGGAGGTGAGCAGAGAGAGTGGAGAACAGCCCCCAAAGGAGGGCAGAGCCTCGCAGAGGGGCAGGACATGGGGCAGTCAGGTCAGGGGCCAAGTGTGGAGCCCCACGTGCCTGGGAAAGGACAGGATGGGAGGGTGGGACAGGGATGGGGATGGGGACCAGAGGGTTGGCCTGGAGGAGGGACCGGCAGTGGGAGGTGCAGGCTGGGTGCCACGAAGCCTTCTTGTGCCCACAGCAGTTCCTGCAGGGCTGCCTGCCCTTGCCCGCAGGCTGAGCCCGGTGAGGACATCTTGGCATCACCCTGGAGCCCAGAGCAGGGTGGGTCTGGAGCCCATGACAGCACTGCCACCATCCTTCTCCACCAGAGCCGGTCCTGGAGGGCTGCGGACCACACTGCGGGGAGAGAGGTGAGGGAGAACCCTGAGGGTGGCAGGTGATGGATGGGTCACATTTGGGGACGGGGCGGGGAAGGGCCAGGACTGGGGAAGTCCATGTTCACTTCCAGGCTACTGCATCATCTGGTCCACATGGGTTTGCAGGGACAGGAACATTGCGTGCTCCCTGCAAAGTGCCACTGCCTACAGGCACAGCCAAACTGCTCCAAAACCCCACACCACAGCCTGGCGTGGCCGCAGTGTCCAGGCATGGGGAGGTCTCAGGAGACAGGTCCCTGCAGAAGGCTGCCTGCTGAAGCCCCAGGCAGGGCAGGCAGTGGGCAAAGCTGGCCACAGATCCCCCGGGGAGATACAGGCATAAGAAAGGGGGAAATTGCCCCATTTCAGCATCAGAAGCAGCTACAACCCTTTAACTCCGTGGGAGAAACACTCAGCCCACAGGGGAACAGAACATTACCGCCCCACACCCCCTGCCCAGCCCTTTGTGTAGGTTCTACATCACCAGTCAGCCTCCCAGCTGCAGTATCCCCACACCCTGCTCTCCCAGCTTCTCAGCCTCCTCCTGCCATGACTGTCCCTCCTCAATGCACACAGGTGCTCAGCCACTCATCCCACCAGGACCCCCACTCCCATTTGGGGTTGGACACACATCCCACACCCACCCATTTGAGCGGCGACCCCTGCTCTTCACGCATGCAGGGTGGCAGCATCCCCCCACCTCTTGCTCGCAGGATCTCCACCAGCAAACCAGCCTGCCCAGGCTTCCCCATGCCACTGGTGCAACCCTTGCCCACCCAGGCAGCAGTGGGGAGCAGGCAGATGCCTTTATGGGGATGCAGGGGCTCATGCAGAGGGAGCCTGGCCTGGCTGTCCTGCGGGAGGGGGCAGGGGATGCGTGGGAGCATGCCGGCAGCAGGAAGGAAGCCTGCACCGAACAATAGAGGGAAATGGAGGAACTGGAAAAAGACCCAGTGGCAGCAGAGTCAGCACAGATGGTTTAGTGCGGAGCAGCATGATTCATGGGAAAAAGGCCCTCAGCGCTCCGCTGAGAGCCCACAGCTCTGCCCCGGGGCTGCGCCAGCAAATGATTTGGGATTGGGGGTCCCCAGAAGAGTAGAGCCCGGTGGGTGGGCACCGTGCTGAGCATAAGCCCCGGGTCGGGTCCCTCTCTGGAGCTGCGGGTGCTGGCAGCGGGGCTCAAGGACCCACCCCAGCTGGGGGTGGGTGGGAGGCTGTCCCCCCTCTGCCTGCCCATGAGTCATGCTGACCTCTCCCATGCCCTCACCAGAAGCGAGAGAGAGAGATTATGGTCTGTCCCTTCCGGCCGCAGAGCCCTCCCCGCGCTGGCCGGCACAGGAGCTCATCCCCTGGGAGGGGCCCAGCTGCTCCCCCGTTATCTGCCGCGGGCAGCCCCCTCCGCC
>JANHFX010025344.1:28481-39627 GCA_027560015.1 Chloroceryle amazona
CACCACTGCCCTGGGCAGCCTGGGCCAGGCCTGGACAACCCTTGTGGGGAAGAAATTGTTCCTCAGGTCCAACCCAAACCTCCCCTGGTGCAACTCAAGGCCATTTCCTCTTGATCTATCGCTTGTTCCATGGAAGAAAATACCAATCTCACCTGGCTCCAGCTCCCTGTCAGGGAGTTGTTGAGAGCCATAATATCTCCCCTGAGTCTCCTTTTCTCCAGGCTGAACAACCCCAGGTCCCTCAGCCGCTCCTCACCACACTTGTGCTCTAGACCCTTCCTCAGTTCTGTTGCCCTTCTCTGGACATGCTCCAGCCCCTCAATGTCCTTCTCGGATTGAGGGGCCCAAAACTGAACCAGGGATTTGAGTGTGGCCTCCCCCATGCCCAGTCCAAGGGGATAATCCCTGCCCTAGTCCTGCTGTGCTGACACAAGCCAGGATGCTGTTGGCCTTCTTGGACATCTGGGCACTCTCTGGCTCATCTTCAGCTGGCTGTTGACCAACACACCCAGGTCCTTTCCAACTGAGCACTTTCCAGCCACTCTCCCCCACTCTGGAGCATTGCAGGGGGGTTCTGCAACCCAAGGGCAGGACCTGGCACTTGTCCTTGTTGAACCTCATCCCATTGGTCTAGGCCCATTGATCCAGCCTGGCCAGATCCCTCTGTAGAGTCTCCCTGCAATGAGGGAATGATGCAGAATGAGCCAAGCAACCTCAGCAGGTTGCCCGAGGCACACAGGCACAGGTCAATGTTGATCCCAAACCACAGTGGGGATGCTACTAGGACAGCAGAACTGTGACCAAGGGGCTTACAGATGTCCCCCCAGCCTGGAGTCTCCTGCTGGGCTAGGGTGTCCCTCAGTTCAGCCTGGTGTTGCCTTGCTCCCTGTCCCAGAGCTGGGCTGTGTGTATGGGCAGGAGGGGAAAACTTGCCCACCCTGGCAACCTTCATTCCCTCTTTTCTGCCCTTGTTGTTCTCAGGACATTTTACCTGCAGGGCTTGTCGCGGGCGGACTCGGCAGCATGGTACACGGACATTCAGGCATCAGCAGGGGGCCGGGGTAACGCGCTGCGGGACCAGCAGCTGAGCCGGGGGGACATCCCCATCATCGTGGACAGCTGCATTGCCTTCATCACGCAGTACGGTGAGCCCAGTGCAGCAGCAGCACAGCCAGAGCATCCTCTGACGCTCATGGGGTGACCAATGGGTCCAGGCAGGAGGTACCAGTCCCACTGGGGATTGTCCGGGCAGGACTGGGCTCCTATGACCCATGTCCCTTACCCCAGGGCTGCGGCACGAAGGGATTTACCGTAAGAATGGAGCGAAGTCCAGGATCAAGGTACTGATGGAGGAGTTTCGTCGGGATGCCCGCAATGTCAAGCTGCGCATCAATGACAACTTCATTGAGGATGTCACTGATGTGCTGAAGAGGTTCTTCCGTGAGCTGGAAGACCCTGTCTTCACCCTGGAGCTGCACCCACAGTGGAAGGAGGCTGCAGGTACCTAGTTCACCTAACCCCTGTTCTGGGAGCTGCCAGGGACTTCTGGGGGCAACGTCCCTCAGGATGGGGTTCTGGTGCCAGCCCTGGTGCCACGTCAGCTCTGGATCTGCTGGGTTCAGCAATGGTCCATGACTTGTTTTCTGCTCCACAGAAATCTCCTCAAAGCCCCAGCGTCTGGAGCGGTACAAGGAGCTCATAAATCGCCTGCCTCGCCTCAACCACAAGACCCTGGCTGCACTCATCGGGCACCTCTACCGGTCAGTGGATCACATCACTGCATGGTTCACTGGTCCAGCCGGGGTCCCCATGGCCAGGTGGCAGTGTCGGGTCTCCCTGCTGCCAGGGAATGCTGGCTCCCACCCAAACAAGCCCAGAAGAACCCAGTGCTTGTATTCTTCTCCACCAGCCCCCTGGTTTGTGATGGAGTGTACTGGAATATGTTGCTCTGGGACACCTCTAATGTTCCCAAGGTCATCCCCTAGCAAGGGAGAGTGACAGGAGGTTTGGAAGTAGGAGACACTCCCCTCAGGACATAAATGTCACCCAACACTCAAAAAAGAGAAGAAAAAAAAATTCCCATCCCCAGCTCAGAGTATGAGGTGGGCTGTTTGGCTTAATGGCAGCTGGAAGTCCTTGAAGCAGGAGCTGCCTGGCTTGCAGTTCCTACTGCTGGGGAGATGAGGAAAAATGGGCTGGTTTTCAGCAGAGTTTGAGGCAGTGGAGCATGTCTGGGGCTGAAACCCCACCCAGAGTGGGACCAGCCCCTCACCTCTGTCCTCCTTGTCCCAGGGTGCAGAAGTGTGCGGACCTCAACCAGATGAGCACCAAGAACCTGTCACTTCTCTTCGCACCCAGCCTCTTCCAGACCGATGGCAAAGGGGAGCACGAAGTCAAGGTGATGGAAGACCTCATTGACAACTATGTCAGCATCTTCAATGTAAGCTCCCTGCAATGGCCTTGTCAGCCCTCTCCATGCTGGCTCTGGCAGTCTCCCCTTATATTCCCCACACAGCATCCTCCCCCTGCATCCCTCCATCCTGTCCATGTGTCCTCAAACCATATCCCGCTCCACACTGACTCTGTCTCTCCCTTCTCACCCTTCCTCCGGCAGATTGATGAGGACCAGGTATCCCAGATGGATCTGGAGAACAGTCTGATCACAACCTGGAAGGACACCCAGGTACTAAGGATGTGCTTGCTGGCCCCCATCACCTCAGGGACCACTGGGATGGCAGGACCACCTGGAGGGTGGAGGCATTCCCAACTGCCCACCCTGGCTCTCCGCTGTCCCACACCAGATATTTTGGGAAGGATCTTCCCCCACTTGTATCCCCTTCACCCATCACCTTGAGGCTCCTGCCCAGGGGAGCAGCATCCCCAGTTCCCCAGGACATCATTGCCAGCCCCTGGGGAAAGGGGATGTGCACAGCACCCATGCCAGCATGGCACCAATGCCACTCACTCTTCCCCCAGCTCTCACAGGCAGGGGACCTCATCATTGAGGTTTACCTGGAGCAGAAGCTGCCTGACTGCTGCGTCACCCTGAAGGTGAGTCTCAAAGTAGGGCCATGGCAGATGAAGCAAGGAGACATTCAGACTTCTGGTGCAGCTTGTTCCTGGGGCCCCATCTTGCCACCACCCACCACAACTCCCTATATGTCCGGCCCCAGGTGTCTCCCACGATGACAGCAGAGGAGCTCACCAACCAGGTACTGGAGATGCGCAACGTGGCAGCCAGCTTGGACATCTGGCTGACCTTTGAGGCTCTGGAGAATGGGGAGCTTGGTGAGCACAGTGGGGATGGCCCTGGGGGGCTGTTTTCATCGTGAACGGGATGGTGAGGAGAAGGTGCGGGTTATGATGGGGGTGCAGCTTGCTGATGGTGTCAGGGGGAACAGTGACTGGCATAAGGAAGGGAGCACAGCGGTGAGAGTGTCTCTGCCTCCCCAGAGCGGCCACTGCACCCCAAAGAGAAGGTGCTGGAGCAAGCTTTGCAGTGGTGCAAGCTCCCAGAACCCAGCGCTGCATACCTGCTGGTGAAGAAGGTCCCCATTGGTGAGGGCAGCTGTCTCTTCACAGGTAAGACAATCGCCAAGAGTCCCAGCCCCCAGGGGTGTCCCCAGAAGGGGGCAGCTCTACTTGAGCTCCCCCTTGCTCTGGCTATCACCCTGCAGCCATCAGGGGCACATCCCTGAGACCCACAGTGGGATCCCCCTGCAATACTCCAGCTTCCCTCACAAGCTCCCAGGCCCCCAACCCCCATTTCCCCTCACTGGGCAGGTGTCAAGCGTGAGACCCCCAAGTGTGGGCTGCTGAAGTGCCGCGAGGAGCCCCCCAAGCTGCTGGGGAACAAGTTTCAGGAGCGTTACTTTGTCATCCGGGAGCGGAAGCTGCTGCTGCTCAAGGAGAAGAAGGTACCCAGGGGATGCAGCAGGTTTGGAGCTGTATCCAGGGGCAGGAGGAGAGGCAGGGAGGGGGGAGCCTTGGGACAGTGGTGGCACGGTGGTAGCTGTCCTCCTGGCAAGGAGGCTGGTGCCAGCCTGGGCTGACCAGATGGATCTCTGTCCCCAGAGTGTCAAGCCAGAGCGTGAGTGGCCCCTAGACGCAGCCAAGGTTTACATGGGCATTAGGAAGAAGCTGAAGCCACCAGCCCAGTAAGTGGGACCTTCCCTGACCATGGCCCTGGGCCATACATCCCTCCGTTCCCATTCCCAGCACATGAGCCTGGCCACTGGGAGCATGCCAAGCCCCACTGGGACCTAAAGCCATTCCAAGCCTGGACCCACGGGGCAAGCTCAGCCCCCCTGCCCTTCTGCCCACCAACCCCAGGTTGGTAGTGCTGCCCCATAGCCTGTCTCTTCCTTTCCCCAGGTGGGGTTTCACACTGACTCTGGACAAGCAGCAGCTGTGAGTATGAGTATCTGCACCCTGGGGCTGGGGACATGTGGAGATCTGTTCCCACTTTGAGTGGGAGCAGGACATCTGGGGGTCAGGGCAGTGCTGGTGCCTGCCTGGGGCACTCAAGGGACAGAAAGGTGTAGCCACATGCTCCCTGGCAGAAGGTGGGGGCCAGAGTCCAGGGGAAATCCATCTCCATGCCTCCATGCACCCTTCCTACCTCCCCTTCCACAGGAGAATCTCTGAGAGATGCATCTTCCAAGCACCCAGCACCAGGTCCCTGAGGGACCTGCCCTCCCTGGCCAGGCATGCATGTCACCTGCATGGCTGTGCTGCCTGCCAGTCCTCAACCACAGAATCATAGAATCATTTTAGTTGGAAAAGATCTTTAAGATCGAGTCCAACTGTTCCCCTGGAATTGCCAGGGCACCACTAACCCATGTCCATCAGCACCACAGCTCCAAACCTTTGAAACCCTTTCAGGGATCATGGGGACTCCACCACTGCCCTGGGCAGCCTGGGCCAGGCCTGAACAATGCTTGCAGGGAAGAAATTGTTCCTCAGCTCCAACCTAAACCTCCCCTGGTGCAACTTGAGGCTGTTTCCTCTTGTCCTGTCACTTGTTCCTTGGGAAAAGAGCCTGACCCCACCTGGCTCCAGCCTCCTGCCAGGGAGTTGTCAAGAGCCAGAAGGTCTTCCCCAAGCCTTCTTCTCTCCAGGCTGAACAACTCCAGGACCTTCAGCCACTCCTCACCAGACTTGTTCTCTAGACCCTTCCCCAGCTTCATTGCCCTTCTCTGGGCAAGCTTCAGCCCCTCAGTGTCTTTCTTGGAGTGAGGGGCCCCAAACTGAACCCAGAATTTGACTCAGCACTTTGTGTCCCCATGCACCCAACAGCAGGTGCTCCTGCACTCTGCGCCCTGTACCAAGCTGGGCTCCCTGTTCCAGTCTCTCTGGCACCACTTGGTGCCCAGGCAGACCCGTGTATCCTGCTGATCCTGCTCCCATTTCTCTGATTCTGCCTATGATGGAGCAGCCTCTGAGGATGTCACCTGCCCATGGCACGGGCCTGAGATGTTCTTCCTAGGGCAGCAAGGACAACTGAGGTGCCTCTTGTGTGACCAATGAGTTCTCACTTTGCCCTAAAGCAGCAATTTGGGCATGTAGAGTGTTTTAAGAGTGCAGCCCCAATCAGTGTAGTCCCTGACAGCCCAGAGTTCACAGGCAAGGTGACAAGAGACCATGGGCTTCACTAGCCCTGCCCTCTGGCAGCTTCTCGGCTGACTTCTCTGCAGGTACCTGGTGTGCTCGGGGCAGGCTGAGCTGTGGGACTGGACCACCAGCATCCTCAAGGCTCAGGTGGGTGTAGACTGGTTGTGCTGCCCAGCTGGGCTGGGACAGGAGGGGGTTTGGCAGGGCAGCCCGGCGTGACCCCCCTCCCTGCCCTGTCCTTGTGCACAGCACGATGACCTGCGCCCTGTGATCATGCGCCGACGCTCCTCCTCCGACCTCGCCAAGCAGAAGTTCGGCACCATGCCGCTGGTGCCCCTGCATGGGGACAGCACCGATACCACCATGCTCTCCGCCAACCAGACCCTGGTAAAGCACCCTCAGCTACCCCTGCCCACAGTTCCTCCTGTGCCCATCCTGAGACCACACACCCACCCCAGGGCCTCAGAGATGGGTACACGCTGCCAGTGGGGATGCTTTGGGTGTGCGTCGCCATGCTCGGTGTGTGAGTGCCACGTGCTGTGCTCGTGTCCGTGGTGGCTCTCTGTATGTGCAGGGTCCCATGAGGGCCCGTGGGGTGCTGCCCATCCTCTGCCTGCCCTGCTCCGCACTATCATGTGCTTACCTCTGCTCGTCTTCCTCTGTTTCTAGCGCCGCCTGCACACGCGAAGGACTTTGTCCATGTTCTTTGTAAGTACCCACACACGTGGAGCGTGTCCGTTGCTGGCTTTGCACCGTGTCCCCTGGCTGTGGCAGCAAGGGTTCACCTGCGGCGTCCCACCTACACCCAGAGACATGGCTGGGCCATCCTGCCCATGTTGGGTGGTAGAGGAGGGGGTGTCCATTGTTCTGTGTGTCACATACCCAGGGATGGGGGTCCCTGCATGGTTCTGGTGTGTGTAAGCAAGACCACAACAGTCCAGTCCAGCTCCCAGAGCCTCTTCTGTTGGCCATATATTGTCCAGAGAGGATCAACATAAGAAATGCAAGGAAATCGGTTTGGGCCCTACCCACCCCAGAACACCTCTGCCAAAGGTTTCTAGGCTGGTGCCACAGGGCCATGCCTCAGCAGGGACCAAAATGCTCACCCTCCATCACTGATGGAGGAAGAAAGAGCAACGGTACCTGAGCCAAGAGACCTGATGAAGGGTGGGTGCCCTGCAGGCATCAGCCCTAGGGTGAGATGAGGTTCCCTGGGCAGGACCCAGTTGCAGTGAGGGGGAAGGGAGGGGTAGAGCTGAGCAGTGCAGACAATGCCTCTCATCTTGACCCCTCACCCTTCCCCAGCCCATGAAGATGCACCAGGACTCCCTGGAGGAGCAGCAGGAGAAGGAGGTGGATGCTGATCCTGTCTATGAGGAGGTGGGCAACTTCCCTGAGCTGGCTGCACTGGAGCTGGGGCAGGAGCTGCTGGCAGACCTATCGGCCATGCCCACTGTGGACAGGTCCAAGAAGCCAGCCCCATTCCCAGAGCAGCCCCCGCCCACAGCGTTGCGCTCATCACTGCCCACCAGCTCAGCCCAGAGGGTGGCAGGTCCTACTGTCACCAAAGCCTTGTCCCTCGAAAGGGGCCTGAACCTGGAGAGCGACAAAGCTCCAGCCCAGGGGCTCAGACCCACCAAAACTGCTTCTCTGGAGAGGAACATGGAGCTTTCCCTGCCCCTGGACTGGGAGCAGGCAGCCACACCAGGGAGCAGTCCCAGTGCAGAGACCACCCTGGAGATTCCCAGGAAGAGAAACGTGCAGCCTCCCTCACCCATCAATGACAAACTCATCCAGGAGCTCAGTAGCGTCATCCTCAGGAAGACTGAGGGCCAGCCAGCAGGGCCAGGCCAGCCCGTGACATGAACCACCCTCTCACAGGAGCGGCCACCGACCTGGGGGTCAAGTCACACCCGGCAGCAGTGACAGTGGGCACCCCATGCCCCCCCACCATGGAGCCTACACCCTCCTCTGGACCATGGAGCTGGATTGGGAGTGGGGACCAGGGGATTAGTAGGAACCAGGATGCTGAGCTGTGCCACCCCCTCTTGGGAGGCCTGGGGTTGCTGCCACATCTGCTCCTGGGTAGCACATCTGTTGTCAGGCCCAGCACTGAGGAAAGCAAGTAAAAGGGAAATAAAAGCAGAAATATGGTGCCTGCATATTTTGGCAGCACAGCACCATGTTGGGCAGGGGTCAGGCAGAGCCTGCCACCAGGGGGATGCACAGCATGATGTCCCCTCTCCAGCCGTGGGCCCATGGGCTAGGGTCAGGACACTCAAGCCATGCCCCTCTTCCCTTCTTTCACCTACCGTGGCATATTTTGAGGAGGGGTCAACGGGAGCAGGGCTGGCCACGTGTGCCTGGCGCATAGTCCCAGCAATGGAGGATGGCCCCTGCTCAGCTGGGGTATTTATACCTGGTCCTTCCACCAGCAGGAAGAAATAAAGGTTTATTTGTACTTTGGAGGGTTTGGTCACTGCAGGAGGAGTGGTGAGGGTTGCCGGGGCCAGGCACCCGGCTGGGGGAGGGGGACAGCACCAGCAGCATTGATGGAACTGTAAAACTGGAGCAAAGTCCTGGTGAACCTCAGATCCAGGGTGGGATTTTCTTCCAGCCTGGGATGGTGCAGCCCTTTGTACAGAATCCCCCCTCTCTGGAACAGGAGGACGCAGCCCAACACCCCCTCACCCCACCTACAGCTGGCTCTGCTCACTGGACCTCAAAGGTAAGGCTGCCTTCTCCGAGGTCCTCCCCAACAAGGTCTCGAGCCCCCGCAGGCAGCAGCTACCTGCATCCCGGACCCAGCCCTGGAAATCCTGGGAGATGTAGAAGTAGATGAAGGGATCGAAGCAGTTGTTGAAGGCACTGAGCACCAGGGCCACAGTGTACAAAATGTAGGAGACATTGTTGCACCCCTCAGTCTTCAGCATGTAGTGGATGAAGAGCAGCACATTGCTTGGGGTGAAGCAGACGATGAAGACCAGGAGGACGAGGGCCAGGACACACACCAGCTGCCCAGAGCGTCTCCCCTGGGCCAACAGCCGCACCAGGATGCAACTGTAGGAGAAGGTCACGAGCACGAAGGGTAAGCCAAAGCCCAGCCCCACCAGGAGGAGGAAATATTTGGCAAGGTATTTGTGGTCATCATCCTTTAGGAAATCATGGCATGTTGTGATGTTCAGGCTTGAGATGTGTCTTGTCTGGGTATTCAAAAGCAGAGGGCTTGTGCCCAGCCCCACCATCAGCCAGATGACCACACAGACACCCACCTTGCCCCACATGCAACTGGAGCCCTTCCACAGGAATGGGTGCACCACAGCAATGTAGCGCTCCAGGCCGATGCATGTGAGGAAGAGGATGGAGCTGTACATGTTCCCGTAGAAGAAGGCCATCATAGCACGGCACAGGTACTCCCCAAAGAGCCAGTCATTCCTCAGGAGGTGGTAGGAGATCTTGAAGGGCAGCACAAGGACAAAGAGCAGGTCAGCACCAGCCAGGTTCAGCAGGAAGAAGGTACTGGAAGATCTTCTAAAGTTGTGCACCAGGACCCAGCAGGCCAGAGCATTGGCCGGCAGCCCCACGAGCAGGACTATAGAGTAGAGGGCAGGGAAGAGGCGGGTGGTGAGCGTGCTGTTGAGAAAAGCTTCCACAGAGGCTTCAGGGCACATGACTTCTTCTTGGGGAGTGAGGGGGATCAAGATTCGCCCTTTGCCACGCACTGTGGAGCACACGAGACATCAGGTTTGGCTGAGAGCCCCCTCCCACTGCCCCTTCCTACTCAGGACCACACAGGAGCTGCCTTACTCCCACATGGCTCTGCTGACATCCCCTTCTCCTACTGAGCCTACCACAACAGGTCCCCTGCAACCCACTGGGCAGACGGGAAACCCATGAAGGGAGGCCATCAAGACGCGGCCACCAATGCCAGGGTGAGAGAAGTTCTCACACAGGGGCTCCTTCCTCCTCCTCCTCCTCCTCCTCTTCTTCCTCCTCCCAACCAGCCTCCCCAGCTCGGTACCCTACCACAGCTGGGGCTGTGCACACCTCTCTGTCTTCCTGTGGTTGGAGTGTTTTCACTGCACGCTCAGAACATAAGTGAAGAGCAGTAAGGTCCTGAGACAGCACACAAACAGTTCCCAGACAATTCTCTCTTTTCTGGCCTGCTCAAAAAACACAAATGGGACTCTGCTCCCCTGCATATCACCCTCAGCTCTAAAAGCTCCATCCAGGTGGTCCCCAGGATGCCCAGCCCCAGGGGGCCCTGGTTACATCCAGCAGGTTTCTCACCACCTCTGCCAACTCTCCACATCCAGGGGATAGGAAAAATTCAGGTTTCAAGAGCAGTAACACGATTTTTGCCACCCAATGGTAAAGGAGTGGCAGAGTTTCAGGTCTTTATATAGGTCTTCAACATGGACACCCAGGGAAGGCAGCAGAGCAGTGCCCTGAGCTTTCCCCGTGACATCATAGAATGGTAGGGGTTGGAAGGGACCTCTGGAGATCACTGTATCCAATGATCCCCTTCAAGTATCATGGGACATGACACTGAGGCGTCCCAGTGAGGCCTCCTTGCCCTGCCCCATCACCCTAAGACCCGCCAGGACACTTACTTGGGGTGGCTGAGCCAAGCCAGGAGCAGCTGAGCAGCAGGAGGGTGATGCAGGCAGCAGCGGAGCTGGGCAAAGTCACCAGCCAGGACATCTCTGCTGGGTGGCCTCTGCACAGGCTGCGTCTGCACAAATGTCACAGGCAGGGCTGGCCCCAGTGAGCGTTACCACGTCAGGACAGTCACCAGCCTCCTCCTTGCTGGCACCCTTCCTCTTTCTTCTCTGTGTCCCACCCCTGTCCCCGTGGTACGAGCAGACAGACAGAAGGCGGGGAGCACGAGGTACTGCTGGTTTCCACCACCAGCGAGCACCCAGGGGGACGTCACTGAGGTCTGGGTGATTTCCCACTGCCAGCACCTAGTGACGCGCTGCAGGGAAGAGGAAGACAACATACGTAGACTATTGAAAGACAGTCAGGAACTGCAGCAGGCAGGTGGGGCTGTATGTGCCTATGGCATGGGGCAGGAAGGGACAGCATTAGGACAAAGAGGTTAGCAGCGGCCAGGTTGAGTGGGAAGAAGGTTCTGGAACATCTCCTGAAGTTGTTCACCGGGACCCAGCAGGCTAGAGCATTGATCAGCAGCCCCACAAGCAGGATCATGGAGTAGAGGGCAAGGAGGAGGTGGTGGGCTCCCAGCCGGCTGATGTGTGCCCCTGCCCCACTGCAACACCCCAGGGACACAAGACACCCTGCCTGCCCAGGACCAGACCACCTTGATGGGCCCGACAAGCCTAGGTCACCCGTCTCCATCTCCTCCATGCCCTGTCCTCCTACTTCCCCATGTCCCTGTTTCTGCATTTCCCTGTGTCCCCTTGTCCCCATCTCCCCCATGTCCCTGCCCACCCACCTCCCCGTGTCCCTCTCTCCCCATTTCCTCGTGTCCTCATCTCCTTGTGCCCTCATGTCCCTATGTCCCTGCTCC
>JANHFX010025345.1:0-38793 GCA_027560015.1 Chloroceryle amazona
CAATTTTGCTTCCAGGTGTGACATTTTTCATTATAAAATCCTTCAGTTATTCTAGAATTTTAATTTCTGAAAAAATGGCGCTGGAACAAGGATGGGGAATGGGCTAAGGAAGGGCCCGAGGGAGCGAATTCCCCCGGGACAGCTGAAAAGGAGAATCAGTCTGCTTGGTTAGTTCCTGAAACTGGTGTGATTCAGTCTCTGGGACACGGTGACCCGAGCCCTGTATCTCGGACAGAAACTCCTGCCTCCCAAGAGCGCGATTACACCGAGAAATGCCCTCTCCACACCTCCGTCTGCTGGGGGAAAACCCCCCGCCCCCAGCAAAAGAGTGGGAGACTGGACTTGTCCCGAAGGCTCCTAGAACCCTCCAGCAAGCCTCGCCCTCCAGCCGCTCTGAAACGCAGATAATATTTACAACAGGAGGCGAGTTCAGTAATGCATGCAAATCCTTTTAAGATGCTTTCCTGCTGCCCCGTAAAGATTCTCCAGAGAGAAGTTTCAGTGTCCGAAGGCGGCTCTCTTTCCCCCCCTCCAGTGACAAGGGTCGCTGTGAAATCACCTGCTGCAGCCCTGTCTCCAAGGAGTCATTTGGTCAGATGAGAGAAAGTTGCAGATGCAAATCTGTTAGCTCTTCCTCGCGGAAGAAACTTGGGGAATCCCACTGGGGGAGAGTCCTAGCTGAAAAGTAAAAATAAAATGCAGAGGTGGTTCTCTAGCTGCTTCACTTGGCTTGTTACTCTGCTGCAAACGAAGCAAGAATAAACAAAACATTTTTCTCGACTTCAAAAGGGCAGTTGAGCTTAAAACCAAATACACCTAGGGAAAAAGTATCTACAAAGAGAGGCTGGCCCCGGGGTAGGATAGCTATCCGAGTTATAGAGCCGATACACTGGAAGTCTAGATGCACAAAAAAATCCATCTTGTAAGAACACAGGGGTGTGAGGATGTCACAAGCACCAAGTCTGGCACTGTTTGCAGAATAGAGGCTAAAGAAACCCCCAATGTTACCAAAACCAAAACAGGATGGAAAAGGTTTATATAAAATAATCAAGATTGCAAATTTCTATCATCTTTGTGGTAAACTGAAAATAACAGGAAGTATTAAAAGTATGCTCAGAACATGGTAAGAAGGTCCCTGGTCTCTTTACAGGAGGTAGAGAGTTGCTGCTGGGGTTTCTCCACCCTTCCCAGCTCTGCTCTGTGGGACTGGTGGCACTTCCCTCACTGCAGAACGGGCTGTGTCTTTTGACACGTATTCCTGGGACTTGGGACAAATAATGACCAGCACCCGGTGCCTAGGATTTTACTAATCAAAGTCCCATTCCTGCAAGCAGTTTATCCAAAAAGTTTCCTACCTTTCTGTCCACCCTTCTATTAAAACTTCACCTAGGGGCTGAATAGGATTTGATCTGATGGAGGATTTGAAGGATTTGATCGTTCACTTGGTCAGAAATTCTTCTCTTTACTTCCCCTTGAATTAGCCAGGCTTTTGACAAGTGACTTAACTGTTTATTCTAAAGGCTTTACCAGTTTAAAAACAATGATGCAAAGGAAATTGTCACTACAGAGGGAACTAAACAAAAGCCTGATGGAAGCGATGGCAGTCAGTCCTAGGGTACTGTCTGGCTTATGGCCACATGTCACCAGAGAGCTGCTGGATGAACCACCGCCGCGGCAAACGCGCCCGCCCTCCTCTGTAAGGAGGCAGTAACATTTGCTTCCTGTAGTAAAAGACTTAGACCTCACCCGACAGAACACATCATGTGCAGCTTGGTAATGAACGATTAATTTAGGGTAGGAATTATCTGCTCCTGTACGGCCATGGCATCTGCGTGTGTAACCTCTTCCAAGAGCCATGGTGGTAATAAGACTCGGTGCTGAAAGTCTGGAAGAGGAAAAGGATGTCAGCTTTATTAAAATTATTTGTAAGGCTTCCAGTTCCAATGTCGAGATCCACGTATGTGAGTGAGAAGCAAGTAAAATATTTCTGGATGTGGCTTTTTAAGCTTTGGGGATATAAAGAGGTGTAAGTTAATAATTTCAGAAAGGTCAGAGTTCCACCACTGGGTCAGTTCCTGTTTTGGGATGAAGGGGCCTCCTTTCTGTGCTGTCAGCTTGCTCCTTTTGCTTTGAGCCTTCTTGAAAGTATTGCACCCCTGTCTTAAAAGGTGCTGAATTACACAAAGAAACTAAAGATAAGTTTTTGGTACTTTCCAAACTAGAGATATTTCCTCTGCTAAATTTCCCCCATATGAGATCAGTTAACCGAAAACAGGATGTGGCTCAGAGAGAGATGAAAATTTGAAGCTCAACTTTACTGCAGAGCCATTCCACCAATGCTTAGCATAGCAGGGCACTGTGGTACTATTTAAGGTGGATGATCATTTTTACATGCAAGAAAAAAAAGATCATAAGGGAATATAATAAATATGATTAAAATTATAATTAAAATAATCCAAGGGTTTGAGATTGTTAATGAAACAGATTTCTTAGTACATTAAAAAAAAAAAAAGGAATTTAGGCTCAGATTTTAAAGGCTTGGTGTTTTAAAGATTGTAGTCAAAGTACAAATAGCATTTCCAAGGCTGAGAATCTCATTTCAGAGTGATGCTTGAGATAGGGATTTCTCATTCTAGGAAAACATAATTTTCAGTCAGCATAAATTCTCTGGAAATGGCACATTTTAGGAAACCCTGAAAAACTGGTAAAATACAGGAAGGAAAACTTGACAGGGAAAGAAGATCCAGTCTCCATCTGATGCAGTACTTCCAGGAACTGGAGCAGAGTGCTCCCAAGTCAAGATTCCTACCGGTTCATAGCTCTGCTATTAAGTAGCTTTTTAACTTCTGTTACTACTGTTCTGACTTAAGCTGCCTGTGAAATAGGAGCACAACAGAGTAGCCGTAAGATTTCTTCATCTCATCTTCAAGATTAAAAAAAAACAACCCACAAAACCTCATGAAGAACCATGAAATTTGATCTATTGTTATCCTCAGCAAACTCGACCGTTCTGCCACAACCTCTTGTGCACAATACTGTCTTTTAAAACATTTGTGTTCCATCTGCCCGCGCCCACCCTGCGCTGTAGCTCTGCCTTGGTGCGGCGATATCCCCAGCACCCGGCCCGACTCGTGTTATTGGAGATGGAAGGTTTCCCAGTAACTTCCATGAGAGCTGGACCATAATCCTCAGAGACATCAGGAATCAATTTTTTTTTTTCCCCTTCATCCCTGCTCCGCCTCAAGGTTTTTTTCCAGATCATATTCTCTGTAACACAGTATTATCCTCAGCTTCCTAGTCACTTTTTTTTCCCCCAAAAATAACAGATGTTCTGGAGCACCTCTTTAGCATTTGTCAGAAAAAAAGCACTCATAAAATAGACAATATATAACATTTATCTCCTTTCAGTCACTCACTAAAGCAGTTTCCACAATACAAGCCAACAGATCACCCTGAAGAGGCTGGAGAAAACTGAAGTGTGCGTCTCTGTCAGAGTAGCATTGATAGCTTCCTATACACAAACACTGCTTCAAAGTAAAGCATCAAGAGATGACTGAGCCTGCCTGTGACTGTAGGCAGCCTAACTCAGCAGAGCTTTACACTGAGCAGCTCCTTGGTCTCGGTCACTGTGTCTCTGTATTGGGGTGCAGACGCGTGAAGCCAACATGGACCAGTTTGACAGTTCCACCAGATTAAGCTCTGCTTTTTGTTGCAGCCTGTCTACATTGAGGGCTTGTGCTGGTACTTGTGGTTATGCTTCTGTTTCTCTTAATGTACACAGAGCCTGATCTAAACTGGAAAATTCTTAGCTGCTTATTTCCATTCTTAATGGTTTGGAGAGAACTCTGGGAACGGGAGCTGTGCCCACCAGGAAGCCTGCCAAAACACTCTTCCAAAGCTCTGGATGTAACATGAAAAAACAAGTTCAGATTCAACATCTTCTGACTATAAAACAGCTGGCAAAATATGAATATTCTATCAATAGCTCAGGTCACTTGTGAAGAGTGCTACAGCAAGCTATACAACTATTGGAAAACACAGGATATTTGAGTAGGATTAATTAGTGGAAACAGAAAAAGGCAGTAACAGGTTTCTCTAACAGTGTCTTTGTGAGTTCTTATTAATGACAAGAATTGAGGGGAGAGGGAAGGCGAGGGTAAATCTCCACTAACCCTTTCAGAAGTTACTTATGTTGCTAATAAGAGTAAAATATGAGATGTTTAGAAGATGTTCTTCCCCACGTGACAGAGGTAGAAAGAGACTGACTAAGCACTAACTTGCATCTCTCTCCCATTTTGTGATCATAGTGTGACTGACAGCTTTGTGATCATGGTGTGACTGACAGCACTGGGCTTATCTTTCCAACAGTATTTTTCAGAATGATTCATAAACCTGAATAATTCCCTCCCCCACTGGCAATGTCTGTTTGTACCTGTGTTTTATGGGCAGCATACCCAAGGAACACAGAAGTTCCAAGTGTTATCTGAGGCTTCACAGGAGGAAAATGTTATTGTAAAGAAAACCAAAGCTCCCATCCAAACATTGCTACAGAAAACTGCTGAGTGTTCACAAACCGAGATGTTTTTAAGCAGGAATATGAAGGAGAAAGGAAAATGTCTTTTAAAGACAGGAGAAGCCCAAATGAAAAAGTAAAGCTGGAAGTGGAAGAAAGAAAGCATAGAGATGGATCTATATTCTGAACAGAATCAAGCAGACTTAGTGTGTAAATTCCTGAATAAAAAGAGTCCGCTCATAAGACCAAGTGTCTCAGCAGCTCTGCCAGTGATGGGGCTCCAAAAGCACATCATCACATACAAGCTCTCAGCAGCGCCCCTGGAATTCAGCCAAGAAAACAAACCTTGTAGCTCCATGTGGAACATCTGCATCACAAATTGGATGTCGAAACCCCAAAGCGAGTGAATGGGGCACAAAGTGCTTAGGAGATGAATGCTCCCATCTGTTCAGGTTCAGTAACAATGGATCACCCTGAAAGAAATCAAAATACAGAGTGCAACAGTTTGGAATCATGGCAAGGTTTCACAAGCTAAGGTTCTATTTTCTTTGTGGCAAGATACATGCAGGAAGAAAGTTCATAATTTTTTAATCTGGTTATCTAAAAAGCACATCTAATGCTTTTCCTTAGCAGGAATATTTTGCTTCAAAGCCCAGGGCCTGGTGGGCAGTACACATACATGCATACATCTCTGACTATATGTAGGTAGTTGGCGCAGAAAAAAACCCCATGTGCTGCCTTTCCTTTCACTACGGGCAAAGAGAATCACCCCAGGAACTGAAATCTCTGCCACAGATACACCTGCAGACTTCTCCTGTCAGGGGGAGTAGAGGTCTCTACAAAAGTCCCTGCCCCTGTTCTGGATTTCGCCAAGCTGCTTTGAAAGCTCTTACCTCACAGCAGATGCTGAGCTCTGGGGATTAATGCTGCGATCATCGCCCACGGTGGCTCTCCCAAACTCACTGCTGAATGTGGCATGAGGGATGTGTGGTGAAAGTTTAGTGAAAACTGGGACCAAATGAGACCTCCCGACTCCCAGTTCTGTTTTACAACCGTCTCTCTGGGTCACCCCCACCTCGCACCAAAAGCAACTGCAAATGTTACTTGAAACAACTACTCGATACATTCTGTCTAACATATCCCAGCCAACTGGGGCTAGAAACAAAACACCTTTTGATATCACGTAGCCTGGTGACTCCAAACCCTTGGAATTACGCTGATGGTGGAAACTAATACCTATTTCTACCTAGCTGTCAGAGCCTGAGGATGAATATTCTCTAGGAGCTTACAGCAGCAGGCTTTTATGGAAAATTTTATGATTTGGGCAGTGAAAATGACGTTTTTATGGCATATTGCTTTTTATAAATAATGAAGGAAAACTGGCTAATCAGACGCTGGCAGAGGCAGACAATGCAGCCACGCAGTGAGCGCCAGTCCAGCTGCAGTCCAGCCTGTCACCAACACGAGTGGTTATGTCTGTGTATTGCAAATCACATCCCAGCAGGTATGAACTGCCACAGCAAATGTAACTCTCCTTCTGGATGGATGTGAGAGATGTTTATAAAACATTTTCTTTTTGGAAAGAAATTTGCACGTTTACTTTTTGTAATTCAGTTAAAAGAAGTGCTGCACCTACTGATCTAGGTATCCAGAATAAAAAGCACAGCTCCTCCAAAGTAAATGCAACAACACTGATTTGCCTTAGCTGGGGATGTGCTCCCTGGCCTCCCAGGATGAACGGCAGAGAACCTGTAATAGCCAAGAAGGAATGCGCTGCGAGGTTACTCTGTGAAGCCAAATTAGACAATGCAGGTCCATGACAGGCTCCTCAAAACCAGCCTGCAGTGCACTAAACCCAGCCTCTGAACCTCTCTCTCTCTGTTTCTTTTGGAATACTTTTAACTGGCGCCAGTGGGGCTGCTGTCACAAAGAGAAAACTGATTTTCCATTGTAAACTCCAGTTTTTGGGGTTTAATATCTCAGATGATTCAAAGTGCATCAAATAGAACTTATTCTTTGCTTTACTTGACAACTAAAATGGCAATTTCTTTTGCAAGTAGCAAATAAAACGTAGTCTGAACCACGGCACCTTAGGAATAATCTGCACTTCATGCCTTCTAGCTACAAATACAGGTAAATACAACTATTTTATAACTAGCCACCTGTTTGTAACAAATATTTGCTGGGCTGGAAAAGAAAGAGTTAAATATAGCAATCTTTACTGCAAATTTCTCTGTTATTGTTTTCTAAACTCAACTGTTCTTTTTCTGACAGTGGTGGTGTTTAATTCAGTTCAGTACTTCCCAGGAAATCAACTGCTGCTTAAAAATATATCCAAATTTCAAATTCATTCACAACCTGAAAAGCAAACTGTAACATCAGGAACGGAATTGTGTAATGACCCAGAGACTGGCAAAACCAAACTCGTAGTCCCCAGGAGAATGAAAGAGCCAAACCCAGATATTTCTCCTAATTAGAGGTGAAAACATTATAAAATATCTTTAAAATTGAAAGCATATGGAATTCCTATAAGGTGGTTTTTTACTGGAAAATAACTGATGGCCATGCCAAATTTCAGAGTGTTCTGATGGAAGGATTCAGTGGGAGATTAAGAACACATTTCTTTAGGAGACAGGCATAAACATTACTGTTTACCCAGCCTGAAAATAAGCCTCTGTAGGTAGGGTCAAGCGAGACAGCTCATGACAGATGAACACCAAATTGGCAGCTCTCAGAGAGGGAATTTTTTTATTATTTTTTTTTCTTTTACATTACAAACAAATATTTATTCAGAAGAAAAAGAAAATTATTTCCTTAGTATGTTTTCACTCAGTCTCTTCCACATCCCTACTATAAATCTGTTGACCTCTGCCCGTAGATTCTACAGCTCTGTGTGGAAATGGGAGTTTGAGATGATTTATAAAAAAGATTTTTGAATGTGAAAGAAATCTTACTAAGGATTCGATTCCTAGGGGTTTGTGTTGCTCTTCCCAGCGCGTGACTCACGAGTGAGGCTGGGCCTATACTCGACATTTTCATTGCTATACAAAGAAAAAAAGTTTTGGTGTGATATTCTGGCTTTACATTGCCTAAATACACTGAACAAACAACTCAGTGTGATGAAGTGAATATTCCTCCTCCTCTAGATGATCTCTGTGTCTGAATGTACCTTGTGAGGAAATCAAAATTCTGTCCTGACTTGGAGTTGCATCCTCCTAGCTCAGATAAACAATTTCCTTTCACCTAGTATTTAATATGGTATGTTTTCAGGGCAGCCAAGAAAGAGTTATGACAGGCACTGAAAGGCCTTGAGGTATTAAAAAGCAAGAATATTAACCTCCTACAGGGATTTAGCATTCCTCTCCTAAAATTGTAGGGTATTCCTAATTCAAAAACATTTTTGACAGAGCACTCTTCTGGCTGAGGCTACTCAGAGCTTTGTGGCATAGCCTGAAAGATTATATACACAAAATCATTTCTGCACAGCCCGTAAACCAGTGGCCAGAGAATGGCACCATTTGGCTCTCTTCCTAAATTAGTCACAGCAGTTGGAGGCAGCAGAGCAGCTTTCATCTCCAGGCCAAAAGAGTGCGAGTTTCACGTGTCACTATGCATAATAGGGCGGAATTTGGTCTATTCAAGTCGCTTACTAGCTTGGATCAATTGGATTAATTTCTGGTTGCGAGGAAGTGAAGAGAGAAATATGTTCATTTTGTGGCATTTCTCTGATTTTTAAACAGCCAACTATCTATTTTTTTTTAAAGAACTCAAGGGCTTACGTAGCATTAACCCTTAGAACTGTTATTATCTCAGGTATTCAGCCAGTCCAGGTCTTGCGTATCTGCCAAGAGTGCTCAGGGAGAACCACATTAGAATGGCATCTGGTGAACTTTCTCATTCAAAGGCTGATCAGGGAAATATATTAAAAAGGAATAAAAGTAAAATGACCAAACTGATTTAACTGACTTTAGTGGTCCCTGCTTCCAGAGGTTATCTGTACGTATCACTAAGAGCAACTCTGAAGTTCACTTTGGAGCCTGGGTTGACTGTAAGGTGCCATTATGTCAATAAGTGACAATCAAAACCCTGCTCATACATGGCCCTTGGCATCTTGCCAGATGAGGGCAGCCATCTCTTTCCTAGGAGATGCAAGAATAAATTTGGGTGAAAGTACAGCTCTCTGGGCAAGCGCATTCGTAGGTAGGCAGAGCAGTAATCCCACAGAGAGAGGAGGGCTGGCCTTTGGGTAGACTACAAAAGTGCACCAATCAACTGGAGGTTTTTCTGGAACCACTGAAGCTATCTGCCAGTGGTTCAAAGCCCGGAACATTTGGAGACTTGCACACCATGTATATAAACAGCCAAGGAATAGAGAAACACGATGTACCATTCGGATATAAAAGGACCTTTCTGAGGTCCAGAATCCCCAGTAAGCGTGGAAGTACAGAATGTGTTTTGAAATCATTTCCATTTTATAATACAGATGAGTCATCCAAGCAGTGATTATTCCAAGAATTCCTGTGTTTGCTGGGCTTAATCCTGTGAGTTGCTTAGTACTTCAGAATTCTCTGACTACAACTGACTGAGGTTTGCATGGCAGTAGATTCTAAAATCAGTCCCATGGCATTTCCATCTTCCCTTGTCTCAGTAACAAGAGCAGATGGAAATCTGCCAACATCCTGGTTCACACATGCAAATGAAGACACAGATACACCTTTCCCCACCTGGTTTTCATCTGAAAGTCATGCCATGAACATGAGGAAGGTAAATCTTCCTACACTGGAATATATACACACCCCATACCACACATAGCTAAATAGCTCCAAAAATATACACATCTAAAATACAGCTATTTAAAATACCAACGATACGTTTGATAGATAACTCTGGATAGGGAGACACAACAGATAAGATTAAGGCATTTTTGAAACTATTAACTGACAATTTAATACTTAAGTGAAACTTTTATATTATTTCTTACATTGTTCTTCTAGGTGTTAACTATGACTCACCTTACAGAGATCCGATTGACCCGAATGAAGAAGAGTCTTGCTCCTACCCTTGGCTATAATACTTTCAATCTCCTTGCTCGTGGTTTCATCTGGTTTTATCTAGCACACAGCATGAATACAAAATTGGTAAGGAAATTGACACAAAGCTCTAAACTCTGGCAACTACAAGCCAGAGCAAAGGTATATTAATGATCCAGGCAGAATTTAAATTAAGGCTCATAAAAGCCATTCTCTAGCTCCTCCGTGCAATAAAAATGGGGATTACTTTAATGGTTATGGCATCAGAGTGTCATTGTACAAAAACAATCAAATTGTTACTCTTTAACTAAATCCTCAGGTGCCACTTCAGCAGAGAGAGTTGACTCAACATCTCTGTCTCTAAAATCAGATGTGAGAAACAGGAGTTTATGAGGAGATGTATCACCCTTGGGAGATAATTAGGTGTCCTAATAGACAGGTACCCTCCCGGCAGTTGTGCAGTTCAGAAGTGGAAGTGTTTACCAGTGGACTGTCTAGAGAAGCAGGCTAGGCATTTAGGTGTACTTCTCTCTGCAATTTGAGTTTACATCCAGCTATTAATGGATACACTGTTATCTTCCTATGCTTCTTAGAATTTGGAGACAATAATAATAATACTACTACAAAAAATTACTCACAGAGCCAAAATTCAAAATTGCTTCCTCTGTGACTATCTTCTTTCCACATATTAAACACTCTGGATCAAGGATATTCCTAAGAGGGAGGGGAAAACAGCAATTTTAAAGTTCTTGGATGTGCTGCTTTTGGGCAACTATTCAATTAAAATAAGGACGTGTGTAGCTGTACTTTGTACCAAACTCTCTTCGCAGTTTTACTGGGAACCAAGAAGATTTTTGCCAGGAGCTGCGAGCAGGAAATCTGGCCCTTCATCTACCACTTTCCTGGAGGCAAGGCAAGCTTTTTACTGTCAAATTCAGTCATCAAATGCCAAAGTAACATTTGTTGTAAATCTACCTCAGTTACAGCAGACATAGATTCAGTCCATTGTGTCTCCAATGAATGGCACACATTAGTTGGGAACTTTTTTTTAAAAACAAGAAAGGAGAGCATAAAAATAGCATCAGTTACTGTCAGAAATGGAAATGCAGGAATTAAAAAAAAAAAAGTACAAAAGGAAAACCCAGGGAATAAAAAAGTTTCTTTCACAGAGCTCTTGTGAGGTGGCTGTATTTCCAAAGCTGTTCAAACAGAATTCTATACCAGCAGGCAAAGATTATCCATAGCAGTAGAAGAACAAGACTCTCTCACACCTTTCTGACCTCCAGCCCCTCCAGCAGGACTGAGAGCAAGGTGGCCCCTGCAATGCAGAACAGCCCATTGCCATGAGGTTAGAGCCCCCACAACAGTGTGAATTTCCCAAGCACCGTGTCCAACACCCCACCAAGCACAGTACAGATCTGTTTGCAGCAGCTGGTGAATACTGGAATTATTCAAGATCGTTGTGTTTGTAATTGCTGGAATTACCTTGCTAACCAGACGATGCAGGACATACAGTAACTGTGCCCACACGGTACCTGGGCTGGATTCTGCAGAAACATTTTGCACAGAGGACAAACGTATATGGAAGAAGCATTATTTGGGTATTTTTCCATAGGTTCTTCAGAAGCAGGTGAGCTACTCAGGGACTGATGCTTGACACCAGGTCTTCCAAGCACAGAGGTGCTGTAGGATGGTCTCTTACGAAGAGAAACTGAAAACTTTAGTCTGAAGCCATCACTGGTTTTTTTTGCTGTTGCACTTGTAATTAAGCTGCAGATGTTAAGATAATCCTGGAGGGGAACAACAACAACAAAAAATCATAAAAAGATTTAGTATTGGGCATATGCTAAAATAATCTGTCAGCAGTCAATCAATGTGCTCTGATAACATACTGAAACACAGAACAAAAATTTAAGGACTGCAGTAAGAATTTACCAAACCAAACCAATGAAAATGCTGGGAAAATAACGTTTTTTTTTTCATTCCCAAACCATACAAATTTGAATTGTGAAAACATAAACCAACTTAAGAGGAAAGATGAAAAAAGCAGTAATTGCTGTTCTCTAATAGGCATCATTCCATATGTTGCCCTAAAAATAGAGCCTCAGGGGAGCTGTCTTAGAAATCGTGTTCTGGTGAATCCTCCTGCAATGCTAGAGGTTTCCAGGAGTAGAGATTTTTCAATTCCCCAATTTCTGTTCCTCAGATTCATTTCATACAGGTTTTATTAGTTTACATGTTGTTCCTCTGGGCTGCTTTAAGTAAGAAGCTATAAGTGAGCTGACTGTATAGAATTAAACCACCGAGTAACCCAGTCTGCTGAAATAGCATCGATTGTCTATGCTAAAAATCACCAGCTGCAGGAAATTCTAAAATGAAAACATCTTCTCTTTCATACAATGTGTTTTAACTTGTAGCCTTAGTGTCACTCACTGCACACTACCAGGTACGTGATGCGCTTGCCAGAAAACGCCTGCCTCAATTCAAGAAGAGGAGGCCTTTGTTAGGCTGAATTCCCTGATTTCTGTGGTTTTAAGCTGCACTTAGACTACATTAGCTGTGTAAAAGGCAGGAAGCAGCAGTGAAGTACATTTCCCATTCTGAGTTCTCAAATATCACATTTCTCCATGGTCAGAAATGGGGTAATTATGTGACTCTTAAAATGAGTACTGCACCCTGATTTCTTGGTTGTATCACTGCTCACAGCCTCTTAGAGCTCTGGATGGGTCAGAAGAGCCTTTGCATCCCCCACCTGTACCCTACCCCACAGCCCTGACTCTGACACCATCTCTGGTAAAGCTAAAGTTTGCATCTCAGGGATTGTGGGGTGGTTACTGTCTTGCAGGTGAATTGCTTTGACGAATCGCTCCGGCAATAAAAGAGAAAGATTTGCCAGCAGACATAAAATCAATCTTATGGCACACAGGAAAATATGTACGTTTTCCATCCCATAGGAAGTGAGCACAGCAGTTTCAGTAGCTGAACTTTTGAAAAATGTTTTTACATTTTGGTCTGGGTTGGTTTTTTTTGAGGTGGGGAATAAAGTACTAATAGTTAGAAGACCTGTATGAAAATGACGTTCTTGAGCTCCCTCTGCTGTTTCTGTGGCAGGGGACACTGTATCAAGAGATGCATATACAGTAAGAAATACACCTAAATAAAACAGGGGAGTTATTTCTCCTGGCAAAATAATTTGTAAAGATAAAGAAGCTGAGTGCAAAAATTAAGGATAAAAAGCATTATCTACCTGGGAAGCGAGTTTTTATGTTTGATACTATGCCATAGACATACCCGGGCTTTCTTTAAATTACGATTAAAGTCTCCATTAAGAATGCCAAGAAATATAACCCCTCCTGAGTTCTGAATATTACTGTAATTTAATGTGCTAATGTTACTATCACAATTGTTCAAACAATTTCTACCGAGCCTGAAGGGTTAATATCCAAAATACAAGCAGTGAGAAACGCACTACTAGTTTATAAATAGCCTATTTTCTCTACACAGATGGGTGACCAACACTAAATATCAGAAGTAACATCAAATGTAAGAACAGGAATAGTATTTAAAATAGGTTGAAATATCTCATATAATAAATAATAATGAACAACAGCTGGAAAAAGGACTTACCAAACTGGTTAATGACTGGAATTTGTAGCACATCGTCGGCAAGGGGAATCACTAGCTTTAACCTCTCTCAGAATGGGATTTCCCTGTATCACATGCTTGGTTTTGCACTGTAGTAACATGACTATTTTCTTGTTAATACTCACTTTAATGCTGCCTGCTTTTAACCTCAGACTAACAACACTTCCATTAGTGTAAGGGGATTTTTCTCCTGTTATTAAGAGTCTGAATCAGCTGCAAGAGGGTATAACTTCTACTTTTGAAATCTAAAAAATCGAGAAAAAGATGAAATTTTCTTGATAATGGTTTTGCAGAGAAATACATCACAGGCAGTTTCATCTTTGTGCACACGCAAGTTACAAAATAGTTATTGTGTTCTGAATACTGTCGTTAATTACAAATACTTCTTATAAAGCAGGAACACATTAATTTCTCCTCATCATAACAGGCCTGAAAGTTATTGTGTGACTTCATTATTTGTAAAATACCGAGGTTTTTATGAAAAACAGCTTTGCTTTTACACCATACCTATGAAACGTTCAGGAAAATGCTTTTTCTCTCATCAGATGAACTGTCACGGCATGTCCAAATCCTTCTGTTGGCTCTGCTCAGAAAAATTCCTTAGAAAACACTGTTAATCCTCTGAATATGCTCCTGCCTCTTCCCAAATAGTCACTGCCTGGGCAGATGCAACAGACTCGTAATGAAAGTTCTCTCTCTCATAAACAATAAGATTTTATAAAGTTTCTTACTGAACATTTTACTTAGCTGGATTACTTTCCATGCCAAAATGCTTTGCTAATGAGAATATCTTAAACACACATAAGCATCACTTCCTAACTGAAATGTCACCAGGGATAGTTACGGTCTTTCTGACTGTTTTTTAACATCATAAATTCAGTTTGTTTATTTATAAAGAGTTTCAGTTGCCCATAACAGTTTCAACCTATAGAATATATCTCGTTTCCATTGCCAGGGCTGGGTGCTGCTTGTTGGAGACACATGGCTGTGTTTCAGTGCACCGTTATCCTAAGGGTCTGCATTTCAGATGTGGACTGGAAGGAGGTCATTTATTAAAACTCTGTCAATCTTCAGGACTGTTTCATTTGAAAATGTACTACTCTAACCACACGTTGAAGGGAAAATGTCACTCAACACGTGAAGATAAATGCTTGGACAGTAACTGGGGTAAGAAGAGCAAGATTTTGTCATCGGCAGGTCTGAGGGCATTAAAAAAGCACAGTGGGGTCAGGAGTAGCTGGCTTCAGTATGGCTCTGGGGATAATCTAAAATAGCTTTAGGGGTTCTCCTCCACCAGTCTCACACCACAGTCCTTTAATGAAGTTGGAAAGTGAACAGTTAAAATCATCACTATAAAGGAACCGGGGCTGCAGTAAGGTTTTTGTCCTAAATACTTGGATGGCATCCTGCTAGGTTATAGATTTTATTTATTTATTTCCTAAATTTGCTTGGAAATTAAAGTTGTAACAAAATTATTTGATAAACAATTTTATTTTTCCTTTTTTAAAATGAAGGAAGGGTTATGTTTTGATAAGACAACAGATTTTAATGCTTTGAGGTGGTATTCTGGCACAAGACAGTACTTTCAGTGTTTGTTTTTACAGTCTATCCACATCATCTGACTTCAAATGCCTTTGCACTATTCCACAGTATTCTTAAAAATCATAATCTGAACATTACTATGTTACAAGAACTTGGTTATAAAATATGAGCAAAGACCATTTTTCAAGATGAACTATCAATGAATGTTGAGTTTGGAAAAGAATTAATAAGAGGTCAGGAGTTTTGTTTTTATATGAGATTTGAACTTTTTTTTTAACTTAAAAGTTCTTCAAATTAATCAGCAGCCACTGATGAGGAGATCTTCGACGAAATCTTCCATTGTATTTAAAAACTCCTGACAAAATGTACATGCTGTATTTGAAGGCCACCACTCAATCCAAGTGCTGGAGTCCAAAGGGTACTGGTATCTAAGATGACAACAGAAAATGATCATTTGCTGTTAAGATTTGGGGAAGAAAATGTCAAACAGACAAGGAAAATGACACTGTGAAATTGCTTGCTTTTTGTTTGTAATCCTGTTTTAAATACACACATGTGAAAACACATTCTGTAACTGTTGGGTGAAGTTTTTCTTAAGAAAGAAATCAATTCTATGTTACAGAAGAATTATTACACACAAACACTTGCCACTTTGCAACACACTTTAAATCTCTGCGTATTCTGATTGTACATGACTTACTTGAAATTGTAACCAACGCTTATCTTTAAGGCTTCCTTTCCCATAACCAAATACTGCTCTCCTGGGCTCAGTTCAACATCTGCACAGGTCTTCTTCTTAACAAAGGTTATGTCATTATTTTTTTGAGCAAAAGCCTGCCCTGAAGGAGAACAATCATGAGACAGTGAGCACCCATGAACACTCTAAAGTCCCTTCTCCCAGAAGCAGAAACATGCCCAATATAGAAAATTCTGAGGAAAGTTAAGGGATGGCAGGGCCTTGTGCACTATCACACTTCAATCACTGTATGTGCAGTAAGGGAGGGCTTTCTGTGCAATGAACAAGACATTTAAACAACAGCTCACAACTCCATTAACTGATTAAGGAATAGGTTCTCCTCGTTTTGTCACACAGAAGATATTTAACTGATTACAGCTTAGGGTTGCTACCAGGTATAACACAGAAGAGCTGTTTAAAACCATGAAACAAAGACTCCCCTTCTCAGGCACAAAAACATTTCTCAGAGGCTCTAACTGAGGCTCTGGTTTTCTAGACTCACGGAATGACTAAGTTTGAACTGCTGACTTTTGTCAGCTGCTTCAGCAGTCTCAACCAGGCAGCTTTTTCTCTAAATAAATCATTACGTGGGTTAAGAACGGGACACTCACCTCTTTTATAGAGGTCTAGAACAGTTGCAGAATACTTTACAAAATAACCTTCTTCACTGCGAGATAAGATCTTCACTTTATAAACTGCAGAATAACACAAAACAACCTTTTTGTTAGTCCTTGTTGCTGCAATACACACTCCACGTCGTACAGATGGAGAACAGAACAGCCCTTTACAATACTAATTTCTGGGAAAACGATGGCTACAGCCACACACTAAGAAACATCGACAAGTTCTGCTCAGGCCTTCAGCTGATAGAAGGTCTACCCAGGCTCTCACCTGATGCCCCACAATTCCTCTGACTCTAAAGGCACATGATCATGTTAGAAGCAAGAGAAAGACTGTGCTTATTAGCAGAGCTCACCAGACTGGGCTTACTGGTGCACTAACCCTGGTTATGTGACTTTTATTCAGCAGAGAGTATGGGCAGCACTTACTCTTCTCTGCTCCAATGTCACCTTCATATACTTCAGGTCACTGTCAAGACTACTGAATTTTAAATCACTAAAGATCCAACTGGAAGAAAATGTTCTGCAGCGGTAGTAACCAAGTGAACATTTCAGTCAGAGCATGGGAAATAGGTAATGACAATTCAAATATTACCATAGGCAATATCGTTCCGGCAGGCAGCTTTTCCCCTGGTATCAGCAGTTATGGACTGATCTAGTCTGTCTTGTACTTTACTGCATTCAGCTACGTTGAGAATGAAAAAAGGCAGTGTTAGGACAATGTCATCACATGTCCTCAAGTAAAACATCGCAAACCTGGCTGGGATAAAGTACTGTAGGTGTGAAATGCTGTAATTATGGGATTTCATGCTGGAATAATGAGTATTTAAAATACATAATAACACCCTCAAGTACCTGAACTTAACCAGTGAGACACCCATGACCATACTTCACGCTTTTTTTCTTTCTTAATTCTTTTTTTTTTTAATGTAAAACTTGGAGAGGAAAACAGCCATGTTCTTCTGAGGACTTTTCCCCTTGTATTTAACATGGTTTTGTCCAAGCACTACACTGCACTCCCCCACCAAGTGAAATGGGAAAACATCTTAAGAAGAAGTTTACCTTCCATGCATTTGCATTCATCTCCTTCACACAATCTCACAAGTTTTTCATTTCCATAGGGGTTATAAAACACAGTGCACCTTTTATCTAGAAGATCCAAAAAGAAATAAGTGCATATAAAAAAAAAAAAGATCACCAAGAAGTCAGCATTGAAACTTTATTAGTCTGAAGTTACCCGAGGATAACAAGGATTAAAAGCTGTTGAAGAAGGAAAAACGTAGTCTTTATGAAGGAACAAAGAGTTAAGAGACAAACATGAATTTGAAGACAAGGAACAGATACCTGGTGCATGATATTCATATACAGTGAATGTGCCAGGATTTAGCATTCCAACCTTGAAAAGCTCACTTATTCGGAACCCAACGCAGAGAAAATTATTAGCTGGCACCTATTTGAAAGACACATGAATTAAGGAGCGCTAACGGAAACAAAATTGTTCTGAAAACTTGAAGTAGTGCTTACGGTTATGAAAAGGGTAACCTACAGAGTCTAGCTGCAGAATAACATGCCCATCCTTTATCTCATAATCTGCTATCAACTGATCGACTCCACTTGCAAGCTGTAGGGGAGAAAAACAGGACAATCTTTTATACAAGTTAAATTTTTTTGGATGATCTTGAAGGTTTTGAAATCGGTAGCTTTAATATAACTCTGCTCTTTACACTCCAGTTGCCTCTTTATAACGCTCATACTCTCACTTGTTTTTTTAATTTTCTTTTAAGGAAACTATCCTTTTACTTATTACATGAAGATAATAAAGAATTTAAGAGCTAATTATCCTTAAAAGAACACTTGAGTCCGTGTACAGTATCCTATTTAAATCCTACAAGTGTAATTCTAATTGCTTTTAACAACAACTTGCATGCTTGTCAATAGGAGCCGGGTACACTACAGCTAACATTCAGTTCATCAGCTTTAGCCAACATTTAGCTAGGTTTATATTCTAACCTAACAAAAAAAGTCAGCAAAAAAAGTACTGTAATACTTACAGTAGCTAAGTCTTCTGGATTTGCCTCCAATCCACTAACCAAACCTATGTCCATCACGGTATGAGCAGACCCTGACTGTGGCTCTCTCATGCTGGGCCTGTACCTAAAATAGGTTAAAAATAACATTATTTAGATATAACTGAAATTAAAAAGAAATCTTCAAATCTGATCCACAAAAAATGAAGCAAAATTCTATCAAGCTTTAAAACTCAGTAAATTCATAATGAAGCAAAACAACCCAGAGGTATCATCTCAGATTTATGCCACTATCGTGCATAAAGAAGCTTTTCTTAATACCTTTTGAAAATACTGTGAAGAAACTGTAATGTAATATTAAAAAATAATTAAGAAAATAATAAATAATAAAATAAAGACCAAAAAGCCTTTGTAAGATTTTTGTAGATTAATTTCATAATGCATCTGTAGACCCACAGTGCATTTGCTTTGCACTGCTCCTATTCCTTAACATGCCGGCTAGGAATTCCACCTTTGTAAGGAGGAGCGTTGGATGATAGGGAAGCCAGGACATTTATAATGAGCATTTAGTTACATGAAACCTTTAAATACTAAACATTGGTTCAATCACTGAGGAAAGGAAAAACCCACCCACCCAGAATGCCCGTCAGCTGTACTTACTTTGCACAGGCCTCTAAGCGCCCAAGTGGCTCACCGTCTTCTTTTCTGCGACCTTTTCATATCAAGTAGAATCAAGTAAGTTCTTTTATAACTCTCCAGAAGCAGCAAGCCAAAAATCTCATTAAGCATTTTCATAATTGAAAGGTATTTCTCTAACTTGGTTTGGTGGTTATTTTTATTGGAACTTATTGTCTAGCCACAAACAAGTAACATTCCCCTTCTTTTACAGCTCAGGTGAAGTGACAGCTTTCAGGCTTAATGTTGTTTATTGTGTACTTATGTTATCAAAACTACTTCATGGCAAAAAGTCAGAATGTGGTTATATATCCTGTTGTAACTGGACTGGAACTCGCAGTACCTTGTAGAACTCACTGTAACCCCCCCCATCCCCATCATATTTCTTTCTTCTCCTACAAGTTTGTATCCGGCACTGCTCAACTGCAAAAACTCTTCCATAAATGAGTAAAAATGCACCTAACAGAAATACAAATTAATTCTATTCACCAAAAGCAATAGTTTCAAGAGGGGCTAAAAAGGTTTCTAGCACTTTCTTTTCCAGTTTTGCTTTTACCAAGTGGCAGAATTTATTGCGGTTTAATTCTTAATAAGAAACACTTTGTTAAACAAAGTAAGGGGTTTTTTCCTCCCTTCCTTGCACTGACTCGAGCGGTAATATTTAAAAACCATATGAACACTTTACCATCATCTGTCTTCGGAACAATCTTCAGTTCAAAGCTACACGAGTCTTCAGAAGTTCCGATTGTATTATAGACTGTCTTCACCTACACACGTACCAGCGAATACACAGAACAAAAGCAGCAAACCATTCTCAAAACTGGCATAAAACCGGTAAGACAGAGACTATAATACCAACAAAAACAAGGCTGCACGGCGTGATTAGTTTTGATGGATGCAAAGCAGAGTAAATGAAGAAGTTTAAAACCCATGCCTGCTTACATTTACTGTAGCTATGCCAGTGCTGCTTCCAGTGCTCACGTAGATGTCGTCTTCCAGAGGTATCTAAAGGATTGATGTTAAACAAATCTTTTAAGTTAATAATAGATATAGCTCTATTAGCAACAATTCAGGTCAGACAATCTGCTTGTCTTTTCTGTATTTTAAATACATATTAAGGCCTGGTGAATCTGCTGAATCTGTAGAAGGGATTCTACAAAACAAAGCTTCATAGGAACAAGCAGAGAAAGTAAATAGAAGTGAATATTCAAATGCACTAAATTTAGCAGATAAGCAGAGTCCTTAATCATCTGCTATACCGAATTACTACCAGTTTATCAATGGAAAGAGCTATTTTAGCAGCAACTTCAAAGTTCAAATTATTATTTAACAAGTTGGTAAGAATTCTGCTTTCATTGTTGAAGTGATACTATTTACTCACTGTCATAGTTCTTCCCACAAAATTATCTTCTGTCAGTTTAAATACATGAAGGTCTCCACGGTTTTTATATGCTACCTTGACATTCATGTCCAAACTCAGCCGTTTGACAAGAAGGGAATACTGAGTCAAGGCCTCGAGGGCATTAATTGTGTCCTGCCAGAAATCAATTATTAATAATTCATTCCAGAAATAAAAAAAAAAGTGAAAATGTGTAACAAAGGAATTTTTTTTTTGCCACTTAAAACATGTTTACAACCAATGGTAAGCATTACAAGCTGAAGAGCTTGGCAGGGTCTCAATGGTGCCCTTAACATGAGTTAACTCACCTGAGTTGAATAAAACCCTCCACCATATCTCTGCTCTTCGGACAACCATTTGATAATTGGATTGGCGTAATTTTTGTCCCCTCTTAGCAAAGTAGTAAGCAAGGCATATGCTGTAGTTTCAACCATTTGTGCAGTAACAGAGCTGGGAGTGTGCTGGTCTAGTGTTTTGAAAGTATCTTTCCAAAACCGATAAATAGGAGGGTCACCTACAAAAGAAGAAAAGGAAGGGTTTGGATTAACAGGTAGCAACAGGTCTCTCTAGACTACGCAAGGTGGCAAGGAGAATGGGAGGAATTCACTCTGCATTTAGCAGGAGATGAAGATACACGTCTCTTACCCTAGCAAGTCTGGCATTTTTACTAGAAACTGATGACAAACAGCCCTAAGCAAAGCATCTGATGCATATCCAAATATTGCCAGTCCCGAAGAGTGATGGAGTGGCCAAACAAATAGAATACAGATTTAGCAATTATTTCAGCTTAAAGCCACTTTCAAGAGACAGGACAAAGTTTTGCTATTCCAGTAAAAATCATTACTTGGCAGAGAACAGCCCAAATCCCTTGGCCATGATGAAATACTCTGAGAAGGAACAGCATTCACAGAGACTACAAAGTCAGCCAGGGAGACACGAAGAAAAGCAGACACCACAGACATGAGGGCAGTGGCAGGGACTAAAAAATTCCACTCTGAGCCAAGGAAGAGAGTGGACACCTCATAAGGATGAGGAGGAGGCAGACAAAAACCAATCCACTATGGACATAAAAGAAAAGCCTACAGATAGAACAACCATGATCCAATGGGGCAGGGCAGGACAGCTGCCCCACTGACTGCGTACTGCTAATGAGACTGCACTGTCAAAAAGCTGGAAGCAGGACACCATCTAGAGAAACACTGGGCCACACAAGACCAAAAATTCACTTATGCCAAAACAAGCATCACTGAAATAAACCCTCCAAGGAGGGCCGTCACATTAGAGATGTCAAAAATACTGAAAGAGCAGCCTGCCTGAGAGCCAACAACAGTACAGAGTGTAAGAATTTACAATACCTATGACAAATGCTTCCTTCTTCAGTGCGGAGAACACCGATCGGGTCAAGTGGTGGTTCACATCCCCAAGAGATAAAGCGTATGAAGTTATTGCCATAGTGAAGGGGCTTTGAGCAGTCTGCACATTTTTCATCAAATAGTCTCCTGCTTTGTTTTTAGCATCGTGGATTTTCTGTAAAGATGAACAGGCTACAGCTGACACCTACCAGACTTCCATCTAGAGAAACAGATTGTCAGACAATGCAGGTATATATAATGTCTCCTACAGCACATCTTTCAATAAAGCCTTATATAGAATTTCATTACTGTTCTTGTAGTGATTTTGAAGGACAAAGACTAAGAAAGGAAATGAATCTTCATCTTTGAAATGGAAAAAAACTTAACTTCTTTGAATAAATGTTGAAAAAAAACCCCAAATGAAATTAGAATCTGAGAATGTGACTGCTGGCAGAAATAAAAAATGTTATTTACCTGAGTAGGACATATTTTAATTGACTTCTCAATTCCAATAACAGAAAATGCTGTGAGATACAAAGTTTTTTCCTTAGCTTCTCTGGGCAATGAACCCTACAAAATCAAATACATAAATATAATTAAATAGAAACAACAGTTAATTTAAATAAATAGAACTTTCTACAGTTTAGGTAAATACAGAAATAAATATAAATTCCTGTAAGAAATACCAATTTGGTTTAACCTGAAAATATTGACTCTTTCAAAGGCAATAGCTTATTTGTAAAAAGAGACCAAAATATAAAGAGTTATTGGCAAGCCAGAACCATTATATTGTAAAACCAACCTCCTACAACTACTGTAAATTCTTTTTGTAAATATTAAGAAGTGGCAAGAAGCTGCTTTTAGTGGGAAAGCAGAAAAGTTTGAAAGATTTCGCTGTTCTTTAAATGAATTTAGAAAGAGAGTCAAATCCAGCAAAGTTGTCTTAAATAGGTGTTCTGGTGAAATACATTCCCCAAACACATGACCTCCTGGTGACTTCAGCTTTTACTGTATTACACAGAAAACATTTAGTTTTCATACCTGTAGTTTCACTGGTTGGTAGTCTGAAAATTCACTGAATGATCCATCTGGCATTTGACAGCTCTCAATCAGCCACAGAAGTGAATTACAAATAGAAGTTTGATCAATATCTACATACTGACTAACTTGTCCGAGAATCCTTAAAGCAAAAGCTGTCAACCTGCCAAGGAAATCAAACAGGTTTTTTTGTTGTGATTAGCAGATATTGCCATGCTGCTACAGGTTAGATACAGATTTGCACAATTTATGATTTGGGTAGGCTACAGACTCCCACAGTTCAAAGAAATATTGCAGATTAATTTTAAATTACCAATTAAATGAGGATGTATTTCTATGTTTCAGGATTTGAACTCGTTACACCCTCAAAAAATTGCTTTTTCATATACACAGAACTTAAGGAAGATGCCTTTGAAGCATCTTAGTCCTTCCAAGAGCCAACTGCATTTGTCATTCAGAAAGGCAGGACGGTGACTGTGCATTTTGACTGATTTTCAATAGCAGATTCTGTTTTCCATCACCAGTGCTACCCCCCTGTTTGACAGCATTTAAGTACCACATCTGTGGGAACAAGAGGTTTATTTTGCCCTTCATTCTGTCCCTGTGCTTAGCTTTCCTCCTTCAAACTTGGGGTGCAAACTTTGCCTGAGCTTTCTGGGAAACGAGGTCTGCACAGTCCTTTTGTAAAATTGCAGGCGCAAAGAAGAGGTTTCAAAACTGAGAAAAATCCTACAGATTTTCTCAGTTGTGTCTGCTCTTCACCATTGGCCCACTATGGTTGCAATCATGTGAACTATAAAGAAAAGATTTAGCAAGTGAAAGCAAAGAATCAAAAGATACTATTCAAATTTGTAAGCACTATTTACATCTATCATCAAGCTCACCTCTCATGCTTCCTAGGAAGAATCACCCTTTAAAAAGTAGTTATAATATGAAAGCAAAGGGGTGAAACAAGTTTTTTCCATCCATTCTCATCAAAAAGTCTTTTTCACTCACCAAGTGCTAGCTTGCCCATTTTTCCACATGCTGTAGGAAAAGTCAGAATTTCTGAATGACAAGATGCTCACAATTCCTAAGGGATATGTTAAGCAGAAAATAAGTTACGAAAAGAGAGTTTTGTATTAAAACTCACTCATATATTATCTTTCTCATTCAAAGTTTATGCACCTCTGCAACCCTGAAGCAAGACAAGAAGCTATATTTTTCTACCTTCTTTCATCTTCCTCCTCATTCGAGTTCTTGAAGTTAAGGTTTCAGGACCCAATAAATGCCAGTTGTTTGACTCTTCCAAGTAATGAAACACATAAAATATGGGGACAATACTCATAAGCTCTGCCTCTGCACTGCCCTTTGGCAGATCAGTTAGAATACTAAGACCATCAGGACTCAAGATTGCGGCAATCACTTCACCCATAAGATCTCCTGTGGAAAGAAAAAACCAAAATCTATTTAAATGAGGGATCATGAAAGTGAATCCCGGGGTGGAATATGCCATACTTATAGCAACCATTCTACAGCAAGCGTTTAAAATTCTACTGAAAAAGGTGATGTGCATAGCCTTTTCTCAAGAAGGAGAACCTAGGAAGAAAGTCAGATAAATTTAAACAAAGGAGTCCAAAATAGGAGAAAAAGAACATACATGCAGGAAGGCCATATGCAGTAGACTGAAAGTTCAATTCAATTTACCTTTGACACTGACATTTCTCTCAATTTTTGTTTTAGGGACCAGATTTAGTGGGATTTTGTATCGAAACTCCTGTCGTCTCCTGAGTGAACCTACAATTGAAAATACATAGATGTCCATGTATCTCACCCTGCACAATCGCAGCTGATATGTGATGCGTCTGGCTGAGAAGTCAGTAGCAAAAATACTGTGACAACTTGGAAACTACACAAAGGCTCAAATGCACATGCAAACAATATCAACCTTTGAAAAAGAAGAGGTGAAAACACTTCAATCTTTCTTTTGCCTTTTTTTGCTAAGAAAAATACTGAATCCAAGTATTCTTTTGAAAGACTGGCCATTTTGAGATGCATTTGCTAGTCAACAAAAGGAGAGGAAATCCTTGGAAAGGACATCTGAAGAGTACTTCAGGAAGGAGGAATGCCAATTTTTTCACATTACAGAAAACTTGATTATTGTGGAGAAAGACTATGAAAAAATAAACAAAGTAATGCCACATATGAACGATTCCCTTACCATAAACACCCTGTGGATCCAAAGTGAAACCTGTGTGAAGTTCTTTCTTAATGCCTTCTGGCTGAAATCATTAAAAGGAAAGAAGTAGAAAATGAAAACACTTTTGCTTATCAAATATATTAGCTGAAACAACAGCTGAAAACCAGAATATCTTTGCCTTCTACATCCTTCTCTGTAACTGAGTTTTACTACATCTATTCTACCTACATTTAAGCTAGAGGTCTAGCTCTCAAAACTCTCATGAAAATTAGACACTACAGAAAAGTGTCTTTCAGTCATTGCTTAAGCAGTTGAAAATCTGAACCAAATAATTTTGAATACAGGATTTTTCTTGCTTACTAAGTTATAATCTATTTATTTTTATATATCAAATCTTTCTGACAAATCTTTTAATCAAGCTTTTAAGATGTGCATACTGAAAACTCAACATGCATTTTTCCACTGCATACACCTCAGTGAATTCAATGACATTGGGATATTTTTGATTCTGATGATATTTAAATTAATCATTATTTATACATTGATTTAATGTATTATATTCTTTCTTGTGACTGAATCAGTATGAAATTCAAAAACACTACAATCAGTTAAGGTTTGTTTTTTTCTTACCTTTACACGTAAAGTTTTAACCACAATTTCACTGTTTCTGGCTGTCAGCAGTGTAAAGTTGATAGTGTGAAGACCTAACTCCAAAGGAAGTATTCTGAATGTAACTGGTGAGGAAGAACCACCACCTAGAGTCTTAAAATTACAGCTGTGTATCCTCGATCCAGTAGTTGCAGAATCTCCAAAAGAACAGATTCCATTTCCAGCTGCTACTTTAACACAGAACTGAAACGACGAAAGACTTTAAGTATTTTGCCTCCATGACAGCTACACCAGAGAAATATTAAAGCCACCGAGCAATCTATTGCTGTACTGTTCTGTTCACAATGAGCAAGTGTTACTACCTTAGGAATTACTGTTGCTTGCACTGGAGATGCACTAACAAGCATCCATTAGCAACACCGGGAAACACTACACTAGGCTTCAGACACATACCTTTGCATATTTTGTTTGTATTCTTTCAATAATTTTGCACTTCTGTTTCATGTATTTCCTTAAAAATAGTCCTTTTAACTTTAAATTCCTAGACAATGTAATCTGTGAGCTCTGGAGCAGGAAATTCAAAAAATCCCATCACTTTTTGACACTGTGACCGAACAATTGGAATATAAAAAATGTATTTTAACTTTCATGAGGCAAAGTTTTGAGGGAAGATCGTGACAACCTTGTAATTGGTGGAATGGTGGGGAAATTAAACAATTAATGATTGGATTTCATCATCACGTAGTTGCGTGGAGCCCTAGCTGAAGGACTGGAGAAATCTGATCCAAGGATCTGTTTATTCTGGATACTCATGGGGAAAAGCTTTTTCAGTTTATTATGTTACTCTTTCTGTTGAGCTTATTAAGACCACAAATTACCTTAATTGCAGAAGCTCCATGGTTATAAACGGATCCTTTTAACTCAATTTGCTCTCCTCGCACCACAGAATAAGGAACATAAACACTCAGGAAGATATCTTTTACAACCTGCATTTCCAATGGTGCAGCAACACATATACCTAAGAAAATGAAAAACATAAAAGCAGACTATCTTATCCACCCTTCTGATAAACAAGTCAGAAAAATCTTCACATACTTGCCACCTTTCTGATGACTTATTTGCTAACATAGACTTTGAAATTGTGCAAGCCTTTCCTTCAAAGTGACCAGGCTCTTGCATCCTGCTCCAGGTTGCTGTCTGCCACTCCCCACGTATACTCACTGACATCCCAGTCCTTTCAGCTTCTCCTTCTCAAAGTGAGAAATAAATTTTCTCTTTGGACTACCATATCTATTGGAAAATTTATTTCTTCCTCTCCTCTGGTCCCTGTGCTACTGACAGCAGAACATTATAAAGCTGTGTCAGGGAAGTGTCACTCACTATTTGTTCTCATATTGTTAGTAATTTATTATGAGGCCCTGTCAAACACAAGGTAGGGTTTGTTTTCCCATCCACTGACATTCATAACAACAAAAGAATTCATCTCCTTTTCCTGAAATACGTAGTTTAATGCTTTCTTTACCTTTTTATCAACCAGAAAATGAACATTTTAGAACATACATGTCAACTGCAATGAAGGGTTCTGTAAAATCCAAATGGAAAAGCTCCCCAACTCTTTAGGTACAATCTAATTAGGCTGGAGTACCTACCTTCATCAGAAATGCCAACACCTTGTACTTCCCAGGTAGTCAGCGAATCGGGCAGGGTGATGGACAGAGTCTTTGACCTGTGTTTAGAAGTGTCAGTACATTTATACATTGTCAATAGCCCCCTCTTAACATCAGCAGCTAATCCACACAAAACAGTACAGGCCCAGAGCAACTCCTGTTTCTAAGAGAGACCTGGGGAAGAGAGCGGATTTAGAAAACGAGACTTCTGCATTTTTGTTTGAATAAACTTGGGTTTAGCTGACTTTACAGAAGCTGGTGTTTAGCAAGGTTGAAAAGGAAAGGAATAGTGACCTAGTCCAGGCACCAGACAGCACATACTGCCTGGAGGGAAACACGGCAGGAACAGTTTGTTTGTCTAAGAGTGCATTCTAGTACACAACTCAGGTAGAGCTATGGCTGCCCAGCTTACCTCCATTTTAGCATTTACTTCCTGTAAAACTCGATAGCTAAGTCAAATGTTGGTAGCTGATTCAAGAAAAGCAGTACCTTGGAGAAACTTGGTGAACTTCCCATAACCAGCTTTCAGGGAAGTAGCTACGAACTGCTGCTGTTTCCAGTTCCAAGAAAGCCTCAAAATCTGAAGAAAATAAATAAAGCAAGTGAAAAGAAAATAACCAACAGCCTTCCAACCAAAGGCTTCAAAATCATTACATATTTCTTTTGTGAAACTGTATTCTGCTTATTTGCCTCAAGTTAGGTCTTTGGAGAGTCAGAAACTTCTTTCTGGAACAGTGCTGACAGCTAATAGGAGAGGGATTAATAGATCAACAAAGTCATCACCTCTGCATTTACCCATATTCTGCTGGAGATGTTCCAGCACGCCCACAGGAGAGTTAAAGCTCTTGTACTTACGCATTCTCGCCAGTATTAGAAGCTTAGTAGGTTCTTCCTCTCGCAGTCTGTTTGCAAATTCACAGCAATCTTTGAATGCAGAAATGCACCTTTCATTACTCCGGATTCGCTGAGCTCTGTCATTGCAAGTCTCAGCAACTGGATAGGCTTTTGCTCCAGCCATGCAGCATTTTTGAACTTCACGATGTCTGTATTTGGATGCTGAAATAAGAATAAAATAAGTCCCTTCCCTGAGGTGAAGATTTTCTTTCCAAATGCATCTTAACTCATTATACTGAGCATATCTTTTAAATCTGCAGACTTTCGAAGGTACAGATTTGAGGATGAACATAAACTTGTCACTTTTCAAGAGCTGATGGCACACACTAATTCACAACTACTCTGAATTAAAAATCTGATTTAGAGTTGTATTACATTTTAACAGTCAAGAGGTTCTGCTAACAGGCTTGGTGCCTGGCAGGTGGTCCCTGGGAAAGACAGCCATATGGCAGTACTGTGAGTTTTCAGGTTATGTCTCCTCAGAAAAAGAAAAGATCTTACATATGCTCTATTTTCAATGTGTACTTAAATCCTGGCAATTTCAAATGCAGCATATGGCCAAGAGGCTTTATAAATGGGGTCTTCTCTGATCTTCTGTATTGGTCAGTCTCTCACTCAATTACTTTTAATTATTGTTATTAACTTAAAGTAGTAAGCAAAAACTCAGATTCTTAATTTCCAATAGAAGCAATCTCCCCCCCCATATACTTTAAAAAACTCTTTTAGCACCTTTTTTGAGTATCTGATCCATGAAGTCCGATCGTTTGCTTCTTAAAACTTCATTGCAAGTTTCACCTCCTCAAAAAATAAGTACAAAAGACATAACCTTTTTTGTAACAGCATAGTCCACTTAAAAATAACTGTATAAAAATCACATTCCAAATTTTGGAGACCTTCTGTTTATTGTTTAATTACATAAAAGTATTTTCATTTCACTTAGAATAACTGATCCACAACTCACAACGTATTCCTCCCTCAAAAAACATTAGTATGTGTTCACTAATAATTCAATTAAGTTCCAAAATAACAACCAAGAGTCACAGTAGAATATTTCAGAAAAGAAAATCCACAATTTCATGCTTAAACCAAAAGAATATACCTGCTTCATCTGAATCCTCAGCGTTTGCATTAGTTAAAAATGTAAGCCCAGCCATTCGGAACACATCAACGTTGTTCTGTCCTCCTCCAGCACCACACCCAAGGTCACTCTTTTCCAAATGTACCATTATCTGAGGAAAAAATGCATCAGCAGCTAACTGAAATGTGGACTATATCATATGATGAATGAGAGTTAGACTTGCAGAAAGGCCACTTTACTCTGGAAGGCGTCCTCACAACACACCGAAGAATAGCAGGTAGCAATATTTGAGCTAATTCCAGCACCAACACAGCCATTTTCTTGGAGCCTCCATCAGAGTTAGAGCCATGCCGATCAGTCAAGGTGGAACGCTTCACTCGTGTGTTTATAACAGTTCTGATACTCAGACCAGCTTGTTTCATACCAATTCAACAGTGCTATATAACAGATGCAAATGATTCAAGGTTGGTGCAAAGGAATTCACCTATTCTTCTGTGTATTTTGTAGCTGACTGCTCTGAAGTATCAAAAACCCACCGTGGTTTATCACCAGAGTGGAATTCTTTCAGTGACAGATGATACATGTGTATTCAAGTAAAACCTACCTATCTTAAATTCTCCAGGGACTGAAAAGCTCTATAACCCCCTGAACATAACAGCATTTGTCATACCATTCTACCTGAAAAGCTGACAGAAAGAGCTAAGAAGGAGGATGTAGTCTCTATGTCTCAGTGATCAAGGATCTCTCTAATACTACAACCTATTTTTGGCCAAGCCTGAAGAGTTCTGATGAGACAGTTGATCTGCCTTTCAAACCAAAATTTACTTTTATGGGAAATCAGAATATTGCAAATGAATTCTTGTTATAACTTTGAATTGTCTGACTTAAACCTGCAACTTTTATTTTGGATTGAATTGCGCTTCCACCTATTTTCAGGCTTACTGAATGCATGACAGGTAACAGTTATCTGCATAGGAATGTGAAACAAAGAGCAACCTGGTTTGCTTCTGTGGCTACTACTTAACTTTTTCCAGTGCCCTCTTTCGTCTTCCAGTGACCCCATACATTGCAGTGTCAATAGATGACAACGCAACAAAGGAATTGAATTGTGTTCTCATGTTAAGTGATACAACTTCTGCTGGATTCAGTATCTCTTTGCTTGATTGCAGCTTAACCTATAAATTGCAAACAAACATTGGTAATTTTAAAAGCACAGTATTCTAAAATAAATCCACCTGAAGGCAGACACTTCAATAAGTCAAGGAAGTGTTAACGAACTTGCGTCAGTCCAGTGTAAAAATCTAACCATAAAATGAATCCACACTCACAAATTTTAGTGCTTATTTTGCTACTCACCTCAAGACTATTCCCACATTTCTGTTCCACATTCAGCCAAACTGAATCAGCTACTAACTCAGCAGTTTCTTCTCCCGTGACTATGTAGTAAACAATAAGACGTGCTGAAGGAACCATTTCTTGGGTTATCTGAAAAGCTAGATGTTCATATTCTGAATCTTTAATTCTCTTCTGAGTTCCAAAGCTTACTATTTTCCCTTTTGACATGATCTACAATAGAAAAATGATGGTGACTAAAACCAGTCAAATTTGATACTTAGTATGTTTCTCATAAATAATAATTACTTGCATTCAGATAGAGTCCAACACACATAAAGATGCATTTGGGACCAGTGGGTCTAGTTCAAGGGAAGGTAGTCCTCTCCCTCATGCCCTAAAAAGAAGTGATGTCTCTGTGCATCTCCCTCTTGCTCTGTATTTCAGCTTCTGGAACAGCTTTAGAGACTAGCACTAGCTGCTCTTAACCCCAGCCTACGTCAGATGTGAATTCAAAACAATGGAGATTTAATATATATAATTTAAACATGAGATTTTAACAGGTTTTTTTACTGTAAGACTGACAGATTTCACATGGAAGAAACAGTTGTCAGGGCTGCACGTATTCTATGCTAAGGATAGCTCTTTGTTGTCGAGGTGTTTCATCTATAACCATATATATTAAATCACAATTCAATATGTGCAAACATCTGCTACTTACCAAATAGCTGTAGTGATGTATTTTCTCAATATACTGACTATGTGGATATACATTGATATTTGTTAAATCCCCTACTTGTAGTGTTTTATGGTTTGAAGCCCAGTCAATATACAGATAACTCTGACTTAGCGATGAATAGGCTCTTGCTTCATAGGTTTTACTTGCTTGGTTTTCATCTGAAAGATTTGGATCTGCAGTTTTTACCTGAAAGATAATTAAATGTCTGTTTTGTTTTGTTTAAGTAAAGGAGGAAACAAAAACTATGTGTCCAGACTTCTGAATGGTTTAAGTAGTGATAATTTGGATTAGTCTCGCTAAACTCTTGCATATAAAATCTTCCCGTTAGCGCTGTACATTCTCAGAAGCACAGAATTAAACTCTTGAAAAAAATAAGTTAATGGACAGTATAACTCACTTGAAACTCCAATACTTTGCTATCCGATGGGATATTTACAACAAACAAAGCAGTTCCATCATTCATGCTTGTTTGTCTTCTCCCAGATTCTGAGCCCTCTGATAGCAGCTTGGTCTCGTCCATTTGCTCACTGACAGATTTTGCAGTGACAGTGACAGGGACATTTCCAACAAAGTGATCTGTTGTATCTTTCACCTGCACCTGTTTGTCACAAGGGATAACATTTATTCTATGAACAGTGACATTTTTCAAGGAGAAAGCTTTCAAGATGCTAAGCTTCTTCTGCAACAGGAAGTTAAAAAAAAAATATTAAAAGTCCACGGAAATCAAAAGCCAGGTAAGAGCTGCAGCAATATACACAGAAAAAGAAAAAAGCCTCTGCAATATGGGTCTTGTGTTGTAATATGTGACAAAACTGCTTATGTTAACCAACCTTAATGAAGAATGGCAGTCCAGGCTTCACAAAGAGCGGAGTAGCAATCAGACTCAGTTTGTAAGGAGATAGAGCAAATCTCACTCCTGCAAATTCCGCTTCACCACTGAGGCCACCTACCAAAAATATTATGCTTCTTTTAACAATCCCATGGTAAAGCCTGTGCTTTCTCCACTTGCCTTCAAAGGGCAGCACAACCTGTCTGTTACAGCAAAGTCCTTGCATTTATAGGGTCAATTTCTGGCACCGTGGCAAAAACAAACATCGATTTAATCCCTAAACATTCGTACAGTGATAGACAGACAGACTGCTCTTCCTTACAAGTTTTTGGAAGAAAGATTTCTCAATACTAAAGAAAATGTGATACTAGGAAAGTTATCCATACAATTTTGTTCTCTAGTTCTATTTCATTTGCAGGTATGCTTAATAAAATAAAATTGATTAAAAAGCAATTTACCTGTAGACTCCAACACTGATGCCACAATATATAAATATGACCCGTCCAATTCTTCTAGGCTTTGAAATCCTATAAAACTCACTGCTTCCTTACTGTTAAAATTGATCTCAGCAACTCCATTTTCGATCTAGAAATGAAATATAAGTCATTACTTTATAGTTAATAATTTAGAAAGAATATATAGATACACTATATGCAAATGCTGACTCCAAGATGTTTCTGTTCATTACCTATTTTCAGAGGAAACCAAAGGTGGAGATGTTTTAATGAAGAAGGAGTATTTATTCCCTAAAATTATTGATAATTAACCAATCAGTGGCACATAGTGCAAAGTCTGCACGCAGGCCCAACAAGAGGGAGGAATTGCACGGGGATATATTCACTAAATGAGGAAAGAGAATGCCTTTCATCATTCTTCACTGACTAAATCCAAAAGGTCAAACTAAATGAAGCAGGGATAATTGGTGGAGAACAGACTCCCCATAATAAATCAATATCATTTTGATCTGTTTGTCTCCATTTGATTTCTTTTTTTTTTTTTCCTCTGAAAACAGAGAAGTTATTTCACAGAAATGTCAACCACTGTTTGCTCGAGTGAGTAATTGAACCGGACTGAAATTGACATTGTCTCAAACACTGTCTCTGGGTTTCATTTTAAGGTGGATTTCTGTCACCCTGAGGACAGTATTACAGAGGAAATGTTAACACAGAAAAGCTGTCAATGCATGTCAGGAGTTGGGGCCCACTCTCATCAAATTTAATGAGAAAAATTCAGTGGAATTGGATCAGTCCTGAACTAAACATATGAAATGTACCCAACTAGGCTTGCTGCTTCTTACCCTGGTGATATGCATTGCACGAGGCATCATTGTTTTTCCATTTTCATCAATTATTCCAAAACGAAAAAAAACATCAGCACTTGGAAGCCTTTTATTGTAAAAATAGCTGAGAACAAAACAAGAATATAAATGCTTTAAAGAATATTTTAATGGTTGCAACAAAACATTTGGTTTTGAAGAAGAGCAGCTTCCTAGGGAAGAGATAACAAGTATCTGTGTAGCTTGGGTCACTTGGTTCTCTCCCAGAGCAGAAAGCATTGTGATGATAGGGCTTCTTGAGGAAGTGAAAGAGGAAATTTCTGGACACAGGAGAATCAGTTTTTAGGTAAAAGAATAAGAGATACACCCATATTTAGAAATCAAAGCCAAATTTCCTTACCTAGCTTTCACAACAATCCGGAAGTTCTCGAATTTATCAGAACTAATGAAGTTACTTTCTGGCTCTATGACGATGGAAAAACTTGGCATTGCTGAAAATGGAATAGAAAAGAAAGCCACTTAGACATGTTTTTATGCCTCAAGGCACAGGTACTCAGAAAGATGCCTCTGTAAAGCCAAAGAATCATGTTGGTTTTAAGTGATTTGAATTACAATATTACAGCCCTGAAACGCATCCGTCAGCTTGCCCACAGTGAAGAACAAGTTCTAAAGGCTTAAGTTATTTGCAGTTGCCCTGGCTCCACATTCTGAATCACTGAAACTACCTCAAGATGACCCAGCATACTACAGAATAACCCTAGAGCCGAGTTGTACTCGGACAGTCTTACAGTGGCATGACTGAGAAGCTTGAACTGCCATTACCACTTGGCATTACACTGCATCCCATCGCACGCCAGTGTTACCTTGGGCACTTCTGCATTGTCTTCCTCTGTGTTGTCTAGCTGCCCTCTGCAAATTTCACTGAAAAAACAGGCTGAAGTGAGGGTTCACAGTACGGGCACACCTTACCATATTCCTTAACTTCAAACTGTGCAACAGCTGAGGTTACAAAGTTCTTCTTATACTTGGCTTCAATCTTCCAAATCCCATACCTACGAAATGTCGGCATCGAGCATTTTTTAAGATGAAAGTTAACGTCAAAGACAAAAATTGGTATGACAACAGTATTTCATGTCAATAATTAGAGAGAAAAAATCTGCACCGACTTTTTCCACATGTTCAATCCCTACTTTAAGAAGATTCTGCTTTGATATTTTAATAAGTCTTTGGAACTGATTTTGAAGCACTGAAATAAATGGGAAAATAATATGCTATTATTTATACGATGACTATCAGCTGAATTCTTGGTTTTTTTTAGTTAAAGCAGAGATACAGCTTGAAGACTGCTAATGGAACCAGTGTCATTCATTAACATGTAATTTGCTAGCCTCTTTCACTGGCCAGTTACCACCCCTGAGGTTAGACAAATGCCTGACTGTGGCTACAAGTCTGCTTCAGTGCGGTGAGCAGGACTGGGATCTATCACCTACCTGATTTACCATCATTTGGATGACTTTTCTTTGCCACCAGAAGCACTCAAAAGGCATTTGCTTCATTTCAAACTGCTTTACTTACACTCACAGAACTTTTATGTGCAGAACACATCTAAATGTGTACGACTTCCTATCTTACTATTGAAAGAAACTTGATCCCGATTGCTTTCATTTACATACAACTGCAGTTTATGTAATAATTTCTAGAAAGTCAGTTCCTACAATCTATAGGTGCTGTATAGCACCACAATAAAAATTCTGGGAATCTGCTGTTAAGAGATACTCAGTTTCCAGAAGAATATAAAATAATTTTTTACTCAGAGTAAAGTTATTGTACATTTCCTAATGAAAAGTAAATTAGGCAAAAATAATTTTTTTTCAAGCACCTGCTCCATCCCTCTGCCAACTCAGTGAATCTTCAGCACCCTCTCGAGACTGAAAGGAGAACTGACAAGATATTTGTTTTGTCACTGGGATTTTCACTCATCGCATCTCCCCACTCTCTCCCCTTTCTGTGAGCCTGTGCTCCGAGAGTAAGCTTCCCAATTGGCTTTGGGAGACCAACGTTAGTTTGGAAGTAAACCAAAAAGAAGAATACTTGGTCATAAATTCCCTGTTTATACCACGGTTACACATTATTCAAAAGGTTAGAAATCTCCCAATTTCAAGTCGCGCACATCCTGTGTATCAAGCAAAAGACAGCCTGACATTAAGGCAGTATTATGTTAATAATTCTCAAAAAGCATTAAATAAATCTACTTAGGATTAGGAGGAATCTTGAAGTCAGGAAAAGCAACTATTCCAGTAAAATCTTCTTCTTCCATAATATCCACTTTTACTCCCTCAGGATCCTTAAAATAGAAAAGGAAAGAATCAGATTTTTTTTTTTTTTTTTTTCTTTTTTTCATTCTGTAACAACTTCAGAGCTGGGACTTGGAAACCTCTATCCAACTGTGCAAAGTCAATTTTAGATCTTTTAAAAGATACGTCTGGCTACCTGCAAAAACATCTAACAGTTTTATTGAATATAAATATATTAAATATAGAGATCAAATTAAATATTGACTGCAGAACTGGTTTAGCAACTAACTGCATTTACTGGGTTTGCAACCTATGGAATATTAATATGACATTTAATTAGAACTCACCACGAAGGTTAGGACAGTTTCTCGCCGAGCTGGCCGCAGTTCTTCATTCAGAGAGTAAACCCTGATTTTCACTGTAAGAATTATCACAAGAAGTCTGAAAGTCATAGAGATTAAAACAAACAAAAATAACGACAAAAAAAAATCTACCAAATCTTATAGCACAACCTTTTATTCCCACTAATTTTTAAAGTTTTCAGATCTTCACAAATATTTTTCATGCGCTCCCAGGAAAATCTTTCACTTTGTGCCACAGATTAGGCAATTAGGGTGTAGAGGGCAGGGTCCAAGAGAATACTGGGAGAAGTGGTTGATTTCTACAGTGTGATCAAATAGTTCAAAATATTATTCTGCTGATTAAAAATTAAATAGCGGTCGACAACAATATGACATAACCAAGAGCTTTGAAACATCTAAATCCTAATTCCTTGGCAAAGTCCACAGACTTTAAAAAGTAAACAAGAGCCAAGAGAAATAAGCAGTGTTTACCTGACTGATCAGGAGTATAAACTGGTTTGTCTGTATGAATAAAAAGAAACCCATTCTCATAGGAAACAGGAATTTTTTTTAATCTTGTAAAATGTGGAGAAACAGCTTCCAAATACACATACGTGACTGAATTGTCTGTTCTTGGTAAATCTGTTGGCTGAAGCTGGGGGAGAGGAAATAAAAGATTTTTAGAAGAATATTAAAATATTTTTTTAAGTACTTTTTCCTACTGTATTTTTTATTGAGTATCTGCATAGCAGTTACTGTCCTGTTGTTAATTATCATTCAATAAAAACATTTAACCCCAGAAGGGTTTATTCTTGCTTACATCACAAATGATGGTCTGGAGTATTTAAGCTCTGAAGAGGTATTTTGAAAGTTTGCATTTTATTTACATGCAGAACTAAAATAGCCAAGTGCAATTCCCAGTTATGAGATGGATTAGCTGTTTAACTCTGGGGTCATTCCATTACACTAATCTGATAGGATGTAATTTCAATTTCAGACAAACTCAAATGAAATAAACTGTGAAATCAAGGCTTCCCTTGCCAGTCTAAACAACTGAAAATTTAGCATAGTATTTTTTAACACTTGTAACTAAAAGTGACAATAAAACCACTGCAAAACTGAATTCCTTACTCTTAAATTTACAGCATCTTGGAATTTGTTGGCTGAAGTTAAAGAAATATGGCCGGAAGCATAAACAGCAAGCTTATCTGGATAGCTTCTTAGGGAGATAGTGACTGGAAATTCCTTCTCATAACCAAAAGCTTGAACTACAACTTTCTCAGATGCCCCAATTCGGAGGATCTTTGGTGCTGTAAGGACATACCTGTATGTGGAATATAAAACAATAAATGGGTAACAGAACTGTATTTCTCTCAGGTTTCTTATTTCTGTCTGTAGTTCACTTATGTACACACTGCTAAAGCAAGTAAGAAAATCACACCAAGGTATTCTGAGACACTTGGTAAAAACAGTAGAGCTCCAGTCAGAATAAAAAGCATCAGGTAACATTACCATATAACAGCTCAGCTGATGTTTTTGCAGACACACAAAAGCATGTCTACTAAACCAGGCTATTTACACGGAAATCACTATTCCTTTTGCCAAATTAAACACTAATCTTCCACTTAGTTCACTTGGGCAGTTTTCCTGCCAGTAAAGTTCTTACTGAAACGAAGGGGGCAATTTAGAGCAAAGGCAAATAGAAGTATTTGCGGGATTACTCGAATTTCTTCAGTGCTTTAAACTCTCAACTATGCCCCGTTCCCCAAAAGCACAAGCCAGGCTCCAGTACACGACCACATAATGCATCTAAAATAAATCATTTGTGTACGTGCATCTCCTTTTTCTGCAGGCTGGCTGCTTTCAAAACATCATTGCTAACAGATGTGAGAATCAAACAAGCACTGCTAAGTACAATTGTAAAATACACGTTTAAGTCAGAAAGAGCTTTCATAGAAACCTGAGCAAAGCATCTGCCCTTCAGCACTAGAGAAAAGCTAACGAACTTTTTCTCTTTTACCTCTTTCTTTAGCAGCCAATACAACAATTCCAGAAGCATCGGTCCTTTTTCTAGCACTAGCCCCCCACAGGAGGGAGAATATTGCTTGTGAAAACACACTGATTTGGACAATGCCTTTTGCATTGATTCTACTTCAGCTCTCTATTTACCCACCATGGCAGACAACAATCAAGTAACATTTCCAGTAAATTCTCTATTCGCCTTACTTACATTTCCTTTTGGCTAAAAGTTGTTCCAGAAAATAATAAAACAAAAAAATATATTAAAATAGTCATAGCTTCTATGACAACAGGCAGCTAACCATAAGCACTAATGATTCTGGCTTCAACTGAGGTTGGATTCTGCTGCCGGTGAACAGAAATACCACCACACTTCACTCAGGGTTAATAAGTAACTGCAGAGCAGGTTTTACTAAATCATTATTGCCCCCTCCCCAGAGAAGTCAGAACAGATAAATTTAGGCATTTTTTAATTTAGGATTTCAATTTTTGAGTATGTCCAGAGCAATCCCATGTCACTCCTAACTTCCCCTCACAGCGACGTAAAGAAACAATTTCCAGAGGTAGCAAAAAGACCCCAAACCCAACAAACAAAAAAGTACATTCAGTTTGTTTAATTTAAATCAAAGTGATCATAGCTTTGCATCTGAAGGAAAAAAAACAACCAACACAAACATTTGAGTTGTATCAAACGTAATGCACTGATGTTTAGACCAGAAGTTTCCTTTTTTTTTTATTTCATTCATTTCACTTCCATTTGTATTCTCGACTATGCAAATTCCTGCCTCCTCCCATTACAGAGAAAAGTACAACATGAAAATATTAGGGCACAACTCATCTACAGCACGCACCACTTTAAACAGCATTTGCAAAAAAAAAAAAAAAAAAAAAAAAAAAAAAAAAAGAAAAAGTTTGCAAAAAAGGGTTACCCTTCCCCCCATCCCAACACCACCACCCAC